>JABJVR010033704.1:0-33926 GCA_025773905.1 Chitala chitala
TCTGGGATGGGCTCCAGGTTTCCCCACGACCCTCACCAGGAATAAGCGGTTAAGATAATGGATGGATGGATGGATGGTTTATGGTCATAATGTAAAGAGTCCAGCCCCCACTTGTTTTGATGCAACCGATTTGCTGCTGTGAAAAGGTCTGTAAAGAGAACCATGTGTAGAGGAGTTCTGCATCCCCAGATTCCACTTTCACCCTTGTGTAAGAGCAGTTTAGGGCATGCAACCGAGCTTGTGTAATTTACAGAAAGGGAACTGGTCACAGGACAAGCCATCACACAACCCAGTATGAGGACTGAGTCCCCCTTGACAACTAATCTGCAATGGAGAAAAGCACAATTTTACCAAAAGGTAATTTATTCTCTGTTCCAGCCTCTCCACTGAGACCAGTACTTTCCATTTGTATGGATTTTACTCAGTCTCTAACTTATTTGCATAGAGGTACAACTTTTACTGCTTCTCTTGGCAGGCTGTGTAATTAAACTGGCTATAACCAGTCATTATACCCTTAAGCAATGTAATTTTTCCTAAGTGTGGTTTTTCCTGTTTAGTGGCTGCAACCTATCTAAATACAAATGGGTATAAAATGTGGGGTGAGCAAAATGATGGGTGGAGGAGGGATCTAATTTGCCATTTCCAAAATTTTAAACCAATTAGATGTTTTTTTTTCTCTGTAATTTGATGTATTTTCCCATGTGGTTGGGAAAATCTGTGGCACATATGATGTGATTTACTATGAGGAAAAAGTGGAGGAGAGGGAGCCAACCTCAGCCTTTTAAAAATTTTGGGGGCACATATAATCTCCACATAAAATAGTTTATAAGCTTGTGAAGTTACAGATGTTTATGCTTTGATTGTTTTTACTTTTCATGTGTAACCAAATCATTTCACATTTAAGTGGGCTGTTTCTGGACTTCAAACAGCTAATTAAGAATATTTAATGAAAAATAAAATACCGCTGTGTTTAATTATTCTAATTGGAAAAAGCACCACCTCTTTTCATGTACATATACTACATGCTGATAAAAGCAAACACAGAAATAATATTCCTTTAATATACTACTATCTTCTAATTG
The DNA here is from genome assembly GCA_025773905.1 of Chitala chitala. NCBI lineage: Eukaryota > Metazoa > Chordata > Actinopteri > Osteoglossiformes > Notopteridae > Chitala > Chitala chitala. The sequence continues at coordinate 1,083 of JABJVR010033704.1, forward strand.
TACAGCACACGAGAGCTTGAACCCTTCATTTCAACAGGGATTTGACTTGGGTGGCCCAGGTTCACCCAGAGATAATGGGGATGATCTTTTCTCAGGTTCTTGTGCAGAATTAAGAAGCTCTCTTGCCTGCCGACTTGGTCTTTTTAACAGTCTGAAGCATTTAAATCATGTTTTTCCCCGTCACAGATTTAAGTTGTACAACTTAAAAAAATGTCATTACATGAGAAGGCCTCCAAAATTATTTGGTCAAGTTTACCATATTTACAGAAACAAAGAGAAATAAGAATGTAATCTGTCCACTTGTGCATAGGTATCCTGTTATGGACCAAGGGAGCTGGTGGGGATCAAACCCAGGTCATTACTGCTTTTGCAGTGTGCTAGGCTACTCTCCTGCTAAGGGTGCTCAATGAACTCGTGTCTGGGAAGTGTGCCGTCATTGCAGCCTACACGTTACCATATGTAATGCAGCCGTAGCTACAATACCCCATCGTTACCCTTGATTCAACCTTGTCCTGTCTCAGCCAAAGGGATTTTATCCCACCCTGACACCAGTGTAACAGACCGAGAGAGCTGGCAGGTTTCAAACCTGGATGCCTGGATAGTGTAGCTATTGTCGTGCGTGGTAGCAGTTCAGCTGCTATGACGTCACCCCCAGGGTTGACATAAGACTTTGATGAGTTTGAAACCTGCCAGCTACCTCGGTCCATTACAATGTTTTCATGTTTGCTTTTGTTGCACACAGAAAATGCCAGGACACATGTTGAGAAAATCAGTTCATAAATATATAGCTTTGGGACAATGCATGTTCTCTGTCCTCTCCACTGAGACCTCACACAGCAGGGACAACCACAGACGAACAGTGGGAGCATGACGAGATTCTCAGCAGCACCACAGAAAGGACAGAGGTCAGGTCTAACGTTTATCCTCCCGGCATGTGCGCAAACCCATGCCACTGCAGCAACTGAGAGGACTTGCCCACACACTCTGGTCGAACATCTCCTGTTCGTATGACATTGAGTATTATTTATGGTTACAAGCACGCTTGGATTAGCCCGCGCCTCCTCCCTTGCTAAAAAGCCCGAAGCTCTGTATGCCAAGGCAGGTGTGCGCAGCGGACGGTAGGCACCTGCCGGGCCAGTTGTAGCTCTGCAGATTCTTATTAAAAAGGCACTGTGGGGAAGGTGCTGGACACTGAGGGTAACCAATGCAAACAAAGCGTGAGCTAATTTATGCCACACTCTGCAATGATATGTTCAGCTTCTACTTCATTACTTATGACAATTGCATGTTGGGAAATACGAGTGTGTCTTTCTCTGTGTCCATCACTGAGTCCGTCATTACAAGATATTTAACAAAGAACGTGAGGAAGAATTATAAGAAATATTTTTATACTGCTTATGTACATATGTGTTTTCATAATGAAATCTCGAAACTGTGAATGTAGTTGTACCAGATGATCTTAACACCTACTGCAAGTGCATGTAACAGCTAGCAACAAGTGAACGGGATTAGTGTAATATGAACTTTGTACATCTGAAGCAGAAAGGTTTACGGGTTGTTCGATTTGTTTACAAGTCCAGTGTTCTGCCTGCAAACCCGAATATTTGGCGTGAAATAGCTACACAGATACACTTGCTTTGTTTATCCATTAACATTACTGAGCCACAGAAACTGTTTTGAGAAAATGGGGGCAACCATAGTGCTATTGCAAAATTAGACACCCTACAATCTGTAATAGCAGTGCTTAGATATGAAATATATGCAATACTTGTACCAAAGAGCCATGTAACAGTAAATTCATACAAAGCTGAAAGCAAACAAATTGTCTGTTGGTTGGCAAGTAAAGAGGCCTATAGAGAGTGGGTTTTCAGAGGATTTTGAGGCCTTGTGGAGTGTGAATAGAGGTTACCATCTCAGCACCAATATTCAATTCAATTCAATTCAATTTATTTTTATATAGTGCCTTTCGCAACAACGTGCCTCATATGGCTGAAGTGATTCTTTCCCATAACACCCTCTCACATGGAGCTCTCCATAACATTCTACTACTCCTCTTTGCCATTTTGGCAATAATAATAATAATTAATAAATAAATAAATAAATAATCTAAAATAAATTATTTTTCAAGTGGTGCTATTTGTGGGTGGGACGTACATGTAAAATGAGTTTTTATATGTACGTTTTTATTTATTCAGCAGTCATTATACTGTAGCCCTCCTACAGAACATGCCCAGAGATGTGTGACCTCCACCCTGACAATCCACACTACTACTGCCAGTTTGCTGAAGGCAAAGTAAAAGGCGCTGACTGCCTGTGACACATGTCACTGTACTGGGTGCATTTTGACATGATGTCTTTGCCAGCTACCTGGAAATCTGGAAAGTATTTGCACCCATGTTAGACACATGGGGTGGTATGAGGAAGAGTGAGTTTACAGCTAATGGTTCCTTGAGGATTTAGGGACAGAGCTATTTGAAGCCAGGAAGTATGGGGCACCATTACTGGGCACTCAGGTACAGATTGTGCAGTTCACCCCTGTACCTTCAGAACGTGAGAAAATGCCATGATGAGCAATTGGAAAACTTTCTGGCTGAGAGCTTGTAGTATTGCACAAACCTGGAATTATTTCTGCACCTCACAGTTGTGTGAGCCAAGAGTTTAACCCATAGCAAACACAGGAAGCTTAAAAGATAAAGGAAAAAGGAGAGTTTTGCGCCAGTCAGTATGTCACGACGAAGTAGCCCAGCCGCATGCATGCAGCTATGTGTTCACTTTGCGTCAGTGCAACCCCTGTGAAATGATAATTTAGTTGACGGTTCGTGGGGGCCACCATCCAAGATGGATTATACTGGGGGAGGAGGTCTACCTCAGCCACGCTTTAACAGCCCCAGAGAATGATAGTGAGAGCAGGATGTACTCCCCCACCCTCCCAACCCCTGGGGCACGCTGGAGCCGCCCTGACGACCCATGGAGAATGTTTGCAATGCAGATATGGGTAAAAAACTGAGATATGCTACTTTCCACTAGATAAACCTAATCATAACAGCACTAGATTTACTATAATACCCCCTACCCCCATGGCTTGCTGTTTACTGTTGTTCAGTGCACGACTAATTACGCAGAATTATTACACCCCCAATGGCAATTAACACCATTTCCTCAGTCAAGGCTGGCTTAAATCAAAATGTTTACGGGCCTCTTCCAGCAGTGGAAAAATAGGGCAGGAAATACAAATGGGGAAACAAAAGTGGTTATCAGTTCAGCCAAGTTAGGAGTTACACTCAACAATATATAAGACATGGTGGTTATGAAAATTTTTAAAAAACAACTTTTTTGTGCTAGATTCCTCAGGTAAGAAGTTGCTTTTGGCAGGGAGGAGATTGTTTTGGGAACATGTCACGTACCGACATATGGTACTTGTTGACACTGCTTCAGTCTGCGATAAACAGTGAAAGGAGGGCAGCAGTGCTATGATGATTGTGTGGAATTTCACTGTACAGGCAAGACATTGAGGCAACATTTTAGCGTAGTGTCAGGATGGTCTTTCTTGCCTTTGTTTGGTTGTGTATCACTTGTGTGTGGTTTTTGATGTTAAAAGTTAAATACAATAATGTTGTTTTCTGTTGCTGCATAATATGAATAAGATCAGACAATTTTTCATGAAGTTCCATGATTTAAGGATAAAATGTTATTATTTGCCTTTTGGCTGAGCAGCAGCGAGGCTGGCTTTCTTATCACCCAACCACAGTGTCACAGATTTGGACCAACTTGACAATGGAAGGGTGGAGCTTGGGAAGTGGACTCACAGTGTGGACAACAGAGAGAGACAGAGAGCGAGAGAGAGAAACAGAGAGCGAGAGAGAGAGAGAGAGAGAGAGAGACAAGAGGGTCAGACACAAAGAGTAACTTAGAAACAGAGAGAGAGAGACAGGAATTGGTTTGTTTTTGTTTCAGCCCAGTCCAAGATGCTTTAGGGTAATGAAGCATCCCATATACTGGCCCTAAATCCTGTGTACTGACACTGAAGGGATTTCTGTCCAGTTTTGGGAAAAGGGGACATAAAGGAGGTGTGTGTTTATGACGAGGGGGCACCATCTCACACTAGCACCTTATGTAGTTCCTTTTCCCTTTGTTCAATGACCAAGTAAGAACCCTCCTGAGAAACTCTGCAAGGTCATATTCAAATTTCTGAAGACAAAAAGAAATTGTAGAAGACGATACCTTTGGGAATCTGCATTTTGTTTTTTTCATTTTTGTTTAACTTTACTCCCGAACTCAGTGGAGAATAAAATCTAAACACTTTGAAAGTTTCTAATGAGAATGTGCTAATTGCTGCTATATTATACAGACAAGAAAAATGCATGACCTCAGATTTATGATATACTAACTTGTTTCTGGAGATTATTTTTTTAAGTATTTTTCTTTGATGCAAGAACTTAGCAGGAACAGCTGAGCTGAAATGTTGCAAAATGTTCAGTTCTAACAACATTCTAACAACTGATATTCTTTCAGGGCATACTTCCTGAACACTGGTGTTGACCTTCGCTACAGAGCCGCGGGGTCAGGGCATATTCGGGCACCAATAAAATGAACCCACTGTCTGCACATGTCTTTTACTGTTTACCCACAGGCACACACACACACACACACACACACACACACACACAGAGCTAGAAAGTCAGAATTTATTTACAGGCAACCTAGAAGCATATTGAATTAAACCAGTTACATCATTTTTAATTTCAGTAGTTCATATTTTCCCAGTTTACATACAATTACAAACAGAAACATTACACATTTATTTTTTGCCACAACAATGTCCAGTACTCGTCACAAAAAAAACATCAGGACAGCCGTGGATGTTATCGCCCGTTGGAGCACAAAGCACTAATGGAGGCTGTGAAGCTGGTCTGAGTAACCTTCAACAGAACATTCTGGTCAGCCGGAGAAGTGGAAATGAAGTGCCGTTTGTGTAAACATGGAGGACGTAAAGGCTGCAACCCACATCTCTGCCACAAAGGAGAGTGTCTGATATTTATCAGATTGTTCTTATTTTGCATGTCTACAAAAGTCGACCTTATGCACTGCCAGTGTTATCACCACAACACCGAGGACTGGGAAAATGACAGTGCTGACGGTATCTGGTTTTGTTGTCAGGCTTCATGTCAGAGATATGAAGTATTGTGACTCACTGCGTATTACAGTGATAGGCTAACTCTAGTTTTAATGTAAACAGTGGGGGAGTCATCATTAAAAACCTTCAATGGATGCATTGATTCAGTATGTAAATTGTACACTTTCCCTGGAAATGTAGTTATATCAGGACCACTGTAAGGTGGTTAACTTTTAAACTGTTTAAACTAACAAAAACAGGACTGGCCTGTTCACTGGGTCTATGCAAGCCATACTGATTAGTAATAACGGCGTCACTTTCTTAATGTGCCTAATATTCCTTATTCCACATAACTACAAATGCAGGCCTCTCATGGGACACTGGAAAACTTTGTGTTCTAGGACATCTCCTTATCAAATGTCTGGGACTCTTCCAGGAAATCCGCCGTTTCAGCATGTAGCCTGCCATTGTTTGCTTTCGCCTCTGTCCTTTCCACACACACACACACACAAACAAAGAAGAACAGGCAGAGAGCAGACTTTGAAGCGCTTGCGTGCCAGACGTCAGCGTGCCTGTGAAGGTCCTGTTTATCTGTCCAGGCCTGCTTCCCCTTTTTTGAAGTGAGGCCCTGCTCACTTCAAAAATGTCCCTAATGCCTGGAGCCCCTGTATGCCTCGCCACGCCCACTCCCACGTACTACTGTTAAAAGGCCACATCTCTCCGTTGGCCTGTGTTGTCGGTGGGATCTTATTCCGTGCCTCTCCCATGTTTTCAGACCACCCTGGGCTATGTGCTCATGCAGTAATTTAACATGTTTTATGTTGATCTGGTCAATATTTGGCCAGTTCCCAGCACGTTGGATGTAAGGGGGGGGGGGGGGGGTCAGTTAGACAGCCCTCCCAGCTCAGCAAACCAGACACACTCTGTGTGAATGAACAAGACAGACATTTATGGGAATGACTGATCAGAGTTTGAAACAATATGGCCTTTGGGAAGCACTTTCTCTAGCAGAGCTGCCATTGAGTATAAACCCAAAGAGGAGGATAAGAAAAGGCAGCATAGAAACAGGCTGTACTCACAAAAGCTGCAGATTAATCATTTGCTAATTAGTCACAGACAAGCAAAAGGAGTGTCAGTTATTACTGGGTGTGCCTCACGGCACTGTTGAACACTGAAGTGAGACAGCTGCAGTTTGAATAATATTACAGGCTGGATGGGGACAGAAGCTCACTTCAAACACCAGTGACAGTTTTCTGTTATCTGACAGCAGTGCACATGAATGCCTTTTGAGTTCATGTTGTCTGTGTACACAGCTGTGTGACATGAATTCTAGGTGTGGACTGGGACTGTCACACTTACGGAGTAACGTATCAGACGCCTTCAGTCACCACAGCAGCATCTCCTTAAGGCTTCCACTCATGATATCCATCTCCTTCTGATACTCTTAATGAGCTCCGGCGGGCCACTGTAATCTGCTTCCACCCTATTTCCTCCCCCTCCACACCTCCTGTTGTTTTTGACACACCCAACTACCACTATGTTGGCATGCTCAATCCACTAGTCCTGCTGGTACCATTGCCACTTCTGCTGGGCCCAATCTGGTTACTAGGGCCACTGATGCCACGGCAACAGGCAGCTGTAGCCACTTGAAGCTTTTAACCCCCTTTTAAAATGTAACTGCTGAGGACATTTTGCAGAGGCGTGTAACTTGAGGGCCGCCCTTTCAAGTGCTACTGCACTACATCTGAACGAGGTATTTCACCTGATTTACTCAGGTATAACATCAGCCTGCACAAATGTGTGTCAAATTTGTCATTTTTAATGAACATAACTAAGAGACATAGAATCAAACAGGTTGTGCTATGTTGTATTTTGAAATGCATTGCTGCAGTTTAATTTTCAAAGTTTGTGTTATTTATACATCTCACTTTGCATGTTAACATAATTCACATTAACTTAATTCACGGTTTTATGTAAAATTTAATAGCAGTGCTTTAACTCTGTGATTTTTACATTGTTTTCATGTGTGGCTGACTTTCAGCTGTGAAAGAGGCAATATGCAGGCCAAAAGCCAGCCCATGTTCTGTTTGGTTTTTACATATAAAGTATTCGATGTCTTGAGCTGGTGAAGCTGCCAGTTAAATACCAGCATTCAGGTTTTGCAAACTCACAGACACCTTCTTTCCTGTGAACATATGGGCATATGCAGTTCCTGCAGAGCTTATAGATGGGGCTGAGTAGCACGGAGCTAATGCAACATCCAGGAATAGGCGTACTGTGATGGTTCCATATTAACCTGCTTTTTGGCAGGGCTGTGTGTAAGAAAACATTGGAAAGTCTTTCATGACAAAGATACCTACACAGCTCAAATCACCTGGCAGACTTTGATTACAGAAAACAAGACTGAATTGTGGATTGTACTTAAAAAAAAATTCATTCACTTTTCAGCTAACTCAGTTTACTCACATAGCCTAAAGTTTTAACTAAATGTTAATTAAATCAGCTATATAGGTTTGTTGAACTAATCAGAGTTACTTACTGGTTTCTTTACCACCACTACTCTTCCCACCTGACCTATTTCTGAGCTAGTTCTACATTCCTCGACACCACTCTTCCTGCCAGGGCAAACCTTTCCATCACTTATGAATAATTACAACTTATGATTAATTTTAACAATGGAGTCTTTCTCTGCCTCCCTTGCCTTAATATGGTGTTAATGAGGTGCAGGCTGTTTGTTGACAGGTTTCATTTAGCTGAACACCATGGAATGCAGGGCTGGAGTTACACGGGCGAAAGCTGCACTGCGTCCATGGATACCACACTGTTGCTGGCATGGCATTGGCATGGCGTTGGTGTTCAAAAGGGTCCTTTATGTAGTTCTGCCAGCGTGGTCTTGCTGGTTAGTTAGTTTTAATTAAGGCACTCCTCAGCAACGGAGGCACCCAGATGCCATTCAAATATAACAGTACTTAGAAGAGGATTATTTCCTTATAGTTATTGCTCAGTGTTCACAGGCAAGCCAAATGTGAGGTTCTTAATGCCCTTTCTTTAAAGGAATGGCAGGAAATGATGCAAGCGAAGTCTTCCTCCCCAGAGGTGTGTACATGGTGACTCCACTCACAGCTCTTCTCTGCCTGGGGTTATTGCAGAAGTTTTTACGAGATGATTTAATTTCTGCTGCACTTCAACTCAAACCTGCCCTTTATGAACTGACACCTTTATCAGACAATATGAGAAGGGTGGGAAAGACATTAAGTTACATATTCATTGTCCTATTTGATTCCTGCAATGTTTTCAATTTAAACTCAAGTTATATTTCTCTGGTTGATTTATTTATCAACATTAATAAAAAAATTACTTCAAACTTTAGAGTGTAGGTATAGCCAAAGAAGGCATTTTCATGGATTTATCATTTAAAGTATTGTGTGAGACTTTCCGTGTTAACTATAAATTCAGTATGATCATCAGAAGCATATGTGTGGGTACCTGGAAGCTTAATCACCCTGTTTACGCCATTAGATTTCTTGCTATGTGAATGACATCATAAAAATGTACAGCTGAACAAGTCACCGTGTGTAGCCTGCCTATCTCACTGTAAAAGCTCTTGCTCAATTCTTGGACGTCGTCTCAGACATACGGTACCCGTAATGAATGAAAACACCAGCAGGCGGCAAGGATTCAACTGCAGAGCTGATTTAATGAACTTCCTCAGGCCAAATTCCATGATCCAAAAATCATAAGTCAAAAACCGGGCAAAAAAAAGGTCAAAGCACAGGTAGGTCTATCCAGTGAGGACGACACTGGGTAACCGCAACAGGAAGGGGTGGGGCGGGGCAGCGGGGACGGTTTTCAGCAGAGGAGCTGAAAGACGAGGGTGAGTCACAGTGTTCAGTAGCGCTCATTGCCAACAAAAAAAGCGAATACTTCAAAGAGAGCTATCTTTAAACACAGATTTTTAAATCTTGTGCCTAAATTAAGCCCTGTGGTCAGGTGTAACTGATTTACTGGGCGTGGCGAGTCTGGGTTGACCTCACAGAACTTTCACTTTTCTTTTCACCAGTAGGGGTTAACATCTCAAGACAAGAGTATAGAACTGGGGATGCTCCAGTAAAGGTCATCATATTCATAGGTCGTCACCTTGCTGCAGGATAAGTGTGGTGTGATTATACACCCAACTCTCCTTTTGGCCAATACTGAGTCACCAGCACACTGATCACTCGCGCTCTTTTCGTAGACATTGTTGTTTGTGAACGGAGCACGTTTTCTTTTTTCTCGTTTGCCTCCCCTGTTGACGCGACCGCAGGTCACAGCTGCGATCTCAGCAATTGATTAGCATGCTGCTACACACCACAGCCAGACACAACCCCTCAGCTCTCTTAGCTGCCCACGAGTCCCAAGCGGTGCCAGACAACACATAAGAGCACTAACCTTGCTGATGCAGAGCTGGTGGAAGGCCGCTGGGTGTGGACGCAAACACAAACTGTATGATCCCCTGACAGCAGACCTCGCCCCATGGCTCTAACCCTGTCAGAACAGTCAGACTCCGGCCTGTTGTGGGATGCTTCATGATGAGCCGAGTTGGTCTGAGGCGAAAATTCTCACTCCTTTCTGTGGCACTTGAAGCCTGACCAGACAGGAAGTATGATTTATCTTTGTGCTGAAACGCTGTACTGGACCTTTAGGAGACCTGTAGTGGCTAAGGGAGCCTGGGATGTGAAAATAGGTGATAGAGATATTAAACACCTCCACTGAGCCGACTGCTCCAAGAAATGTGCTTTTTTTTTTTTTTTTTTTTTTTGCAGCATGGCTATCAGGGTCTTTTATCATTACTGTTTTACTCAGCTAGTACATTTGCTCATAGTGTGTATACATTGTTTAAATAGCTGGACATTTAGTCAGTGTAATTTAGGTAAAGTGCCAAAACTTTTCCATAATGTTTATAACTGTTCAAATTAGCATGTCTTGTCACTCTTGCTGTCCTTTACACACCAAACTGTCCCCTTGCCTTGTCACACTCATGCCCTAATACTCAGTGTTAATGAAGCTCTTCTCATTTCTTAGAGTCAGCTGGCACGGTAAAGCTTCTTTCTGCCTTCTGTCCTCAAGAAAGTCTGTGTTATCCGTATGACCTGACAGGTGAGCTGGAGCCGCCAGACAGACTGTGTTGTGTAATATGACACCTGAGCTCTCCAGGTGCATGCTTCCCTGTAACATCTGTCTGTCAGCTTCAAACCAGCCAGGTTGCACTGCAGCTTTTATTCATATGATGTTATTTATGATTCTTTATTAATTGGTCTTTTACCCATTGCTTAATGTCTTAATGCTTGAGATCCCCCTGGAAGTCATACCCGCAGCTGTTGCTGAGTCTTTTCGCTTGACTGCAGCAGTATGCTTCTTATTTGCTGTACATCCCCTTGGTTATTTGTATTCCAGCCACATTGCATACTGTGACATTGAAAATATAAACAGTTTTTGTGTCACCCTGGATAAAAAAAAGCCAAATAAGAGATGAGCCACCGCAATTACGAAAGTGTGTCCAAGCACACGGATTGCAGGTGACATCTCTGTTATGTGCGCTGCGTGTCACGCATCCCGCTCACACACAGCAGTGCCAGCCGTCAGCAGCGCGGCTGAGCTCGGCGAGATTATGTGAACGCTGTCAGCCCAGCAGCACCGTCGCCACGGCGATAATGACATCGTAGCATCTCCACTCACATTACACCCCTCTGCCCACTCCCCTGATGACGGCTCAATGAGTCTCCTGTCACCTGAAGGCTTTGTGTGATGAAAGGGTGAACAAGGGGGCCATGTTGAGCGACTGGCAAGGTCTGCTTTGGGCTGGGGGTGGAGGGAGGGCAACTCTAGCTGACGTGAAAATGTTATCAAAGCCACTGGGCCTCTTGATTCAGAGCAAGAAAGCTCACACCTCTGTGTTGCTGTGTGGAATCTCTGAGCAGCTCAGTGCGTCTGCTCTGCTGTCTCCAAAGTTTCCACAATTTTAATCCTTACAGAACTGAGAGACAGACACCAGTGTTTCTGGCCTAATTTTGAGAAGTTCCGTTTGCTTGTATCAGTCACACACAGCACTGGTTGTCTACAGCAGCACAGTTGCTAGCTGTTCTGTTTTTATTACCATAACAAGTAATAAACCTTCTCAAATCATACAACCATACAATGCCATATAAACTGGGCCTTAAGATTCTGGTATTGTAGTCTTTCTGACATGTTATGGCATCTGAAGATCTCAGTTGAAGCCCATCCCTTCATGCATTGCCCAAATGCTTATTTTGTTCAGGGTTACAGGTGGCCTGGAATCTATCCCAGGTAGCCTAGGGTGCAAGGCAGGGGACAACTCACTGCAGCAGTTAAGGTTGATGAGGAAAATAAAAACCTCAATGTGACTAATTGTCCATCTGGTAACTGAGGATGTCAAACTACAAGAGGGTGGCCATTTTTAATTTTGAACAGGGTGCGCGTCTGAGGAGTCCCAGAGGAAATATATTACAGGCATAAAAGTACAGCAAATAGTCACACAAGCAGAGAAAATTGATGAAAAACACAATGGTGAGGGGTCAGGAAAAGGGTGTGTGTTGCTGGGAAAAGTTTGACTTTTCTAAGTAATGTGTAAAACGTGTAGTGTAAGGAAGGTCAGCCTACAGTAAGCACATGTTCTGAGGGTGGATGGAAGGGTGTTTTTTGGAATTATGAATGTGGGGATATGCCTCGGAGGTGTAGGAGATAAACTTACAAAGCATTTTATTTGGATAAATTTCTAAATCCCTGAACACTGTGGAGGATTTCTTTGACCAAACACATGTTTTTGTTGGTGATGCCATGTCTGAAGCATCTGTTCTGATCTCCAAAGGTAAAGGAGCATCAGTGAGGTGGTCAAAGGGAGTTCCCTACTGCAGAATTCCACAGAAAAGAAAGTGCAATGATCCTCTTCTCCTGGGATACCCTTCTGTGCCAAGGACATCCTGGTCCTATCTCCCCGTTGTATGACAACCTCAGCCCCTGTGGGGACAAATTGGAGGCCAAAGCAGTTGCCAAGACAACTGATCCCTAGATTTCAGGATTATAAAGAAAGCAATGTGCTGAGAATCTAATCGAATAAGTACGAACGCTGCACTTTTTAATGCGCCTTTTCAGAGGTCTCTTACATTGTGCTACTCTGAGGCTTACTGCCACATGAAGCCTGTTTTCTGAAGTGATTATAGCTTTTGTTGCCCTTGTGATGAACTTATAAAAAGCTAATTACTAAATCTCTGACACTACAGCTTGGTAGAGGAATGTATACATCATATAAACTCATAGATTTTAATTTACCTCAGTGCTATAATTCACAATCGCTGGCTATAGCCTATACAAATACCTCCACTTCAATCCATCTTCAGCCAGGAAACAGGACTATTTAGGTGCATTTGGGAGGTAAAGATGTTATTTTATCTCTCCATGTCTGAAATAACAGGTTCCAGGTGGATATTTTGTTCCTATCGTGGCCAGAACAAACATACCACTCCCTGCAATGTTAATAAACCTATCTCCTGCCAGGAGATAGCTAGGGCCTTTTCACAGGCTCAGCAGAGAACATAGCACCTGCCCCCTCCCTCATATTAAGTTCTTGTTTCTCTGCTACAATGTCTTTCACACTGCCTACACGCAGACACACACACACACTGTTGTGTCATATCGATGGATTGTTGATTGCTGTTGAGGAAACGGTGACTGACATGGAGGAGCACTTTTTCCTAAGAGACAAATCGTGTGAGAAAGGCCATAGTTTGTAAAGATGCGGTGTAGAAATGTCCCTGCATAGTCAAGCTTCTCCCTCTGCTGCCCTAGTTTCTCTCAAAAATGCGTCACTCAAAATAAAGACCCAAACTAAAAGCAAAAACAAAAAGCACAAAATAACATTCCAGGAATGTAAGCTGCAACTCAACGAGCTCAGCCAGCTTTGATTAAAACATCCTCCTCTTCCTGTTTATTTAAGCCTTGAAGAGGAAAATCCAGAAATTGTTCTGATTCCCTCTCAGCTACTCCCAAGGAAAACAACGCAACCGAATGGTTCCTATGAAAAATTATCAGTCACAATTTCTGAAAAGTGAGAAAACTGGTTCAGAAAGAGTGACATTTCGACAAACGGGTTACAGCTGTTTATAGCCAGAAAAAAAAAAACTTCCTACAATTGATTTCCCAGAGAACTCTCTAGTTGCATTGCAATGGACAGAATGAAGGCCCACTGACACGTGTGCACACGCTAACATGTGTGCGCTCATGCATGTGCCAGGAAATGAACAACAGCAGAGTCCGTATGGCAAACAAAAGTAAAGTCAGTAAAAACTATAAAAAAAGACAACTGTATTGCCATGTGGCTGGGTTTTAGAGCTGTGAATTTGCATCTTCTAAACTGTTAACAGAGTGTGGGCATAGCATTTTCATTAAAAAATGTATATGATACCTTTTATCATATATCTTAAAAGGTATCACAAGCTATTGTCTACGTGCAAATGCAGATGGGACACCCCCAGACATTTATGTATGCCCAACGGCCTTAACGCAGTGGAGACACAAACACCTGAATGCTCTGTGACTTGGCAAAAACTACTCTATCTGCTATTGAAAAACATTTTTCCCAGAAACAAATTAATTTTGTAAACATAGTACATATCGTACCACCTCCCACGGGTGATGGGGAAGCTGACTCAGACCCTCTTTGAGGTCTGACAGCGGGACACGGCCTGGCACGTCACAGCCAACCGAGCCAGATCCCTTTGAGGACATGTCCTCCTGTGGAACCATGATGTCACTGCCAGGTAACAAAGCCCGCTGCACAGCCACGGGGAGACAGCCATGCTTCCTGTTCATGTATTCATGATATTGCATACAAGTTTCTAACAAAGTCAGGTTGGGCCTTTACTGTAAAGCCACACAGTCTTTTAGCATTTTTTCTGCACGTGTCAGTCAGTTGCTGAAGGATTGTTAGAACTGAGCTTCATGACAACACGGTGCCCCTTTAAACAGCGGACTGCCCAGTTCTCCAAGGAGACAATTTCTTGGAAACGTGTAACTCGGCAGACGAATATTGGAACTGATTTAAATGCCCCAGCCTTTCTAAAGCTTTAAAACACAGCTCGTACTGGCCCACATCTGAGGAATAAATAGCTCCAAATCTGGTCGAGCGTGTCTATGTATATTTACATTTCTCATCTCTTCCTTGTTGAAAATACTGGGCTTAAGTATTCCTGGATTCTTGCAAAAAACGGGCAGAGAGGAAAAAAAAAAACAACCATCTGAAATCCTATTAAATAAACCACTGTAAGATTATTAAAAGATTAGCTTCACCTAGTTCCATCTCAACACGTCTTTTGTTTGTTTCCGTGTTTTGAGAACAAAGGGGCTTTGCGAAAGCAGTAGGAGGGGTCTTACAGACTTAATTACATCAGAGGTGTATTGCAGTCGGTGTACACTGACCTTTTCTCTTTTTAAGGATTATACCCAAGATACTTCTGTTCCATGCAATCTAGTTTTGCCTTGAGTAACGGCTTGTTTTCGTTTTATGTTGTAAACCTCAATTGAAAATGCATAAATGCATATTGGTTTTAACTTGTGTCTGTAAATCCACCAGTAGGATACATAGACAAGCTCATTTTAGAGTATCACATTCTGTTTTTCATTCTGACAGTATGATTACAGGCTTTACCAAACGATTATTTGGAGTATATTCAGCTTTGTTCGGGTGTGATAATGATTCGAGTAAAAAATTACTAGATGGGGCATCATTAGAGTTGGTGTCAACTAGTAGGCAGGGATGCAAATAAACACCTTGCTGACTGACCCAGAATTTTGGTGTCACCCCTTCTGATGGTATCACATGGTGCAGTCTGCACAACCCCCCCTACCACACAAATGTTGAAAGGTAGGCTACAGATTGGACAATGTGTGATCAGCATCCAATCTACCATGGAATTTACAGTACTTGGATGCCAGTACTTCTAAATTAATTTCTGTGCCGTCCTTTAGCCCCGGTCACTACCTACGAGGCTTGACAGTGATCGGCCTCCCGTTGTGTTTAAAGGGACAACCACGTACTGTGCAAGCTGTGTTTCTGGGTTTTGATATTAGTACAGAGAACACAGCAAGAGATAAAGGTGCAAATCCATCTGGCGCTTTTAACTGCAAGTACAAAAGAGAAACTGTCACTGTGAAAGTAAAGGAGGGCTGTAAATCAAGAATACCAGAGGCACACCGTTTCCACGTCTGTCACCCCTGCAGATGATGAGCACAGGTGCCCTCAGATGTTGCTGTCATACAATCACCTGGGAACAAGTTCATCACTACACTCAAAGTGTACCAGCTCCTCATATGGCTAGCTGAATGACAAACATGGAGATTCATTACTGTCCTGTGATGTACAAGCAAAGCTAGTGCTGTGCTATATGCAGTGGTAACAATGCACGCAGATTTGCAAGGACAGCGTTGGGGATTTTCCCCATAGAACAAAACATCCAACAAGCAAAAAAGGGCAATTGAAGACTATTTCCGTATTTGGCACCCAAATGCAAGGCAAATACTGTAAACTGGAAGTCACAGAAGCCTGAAAGATGAGATCGACATTGAATCATACCTTGTCTGTCAAAATATTGTTAAAATGACGAGTTCAAGCGTTTCGACTCAATCCATTTTGTTTAGGGTTACCAGACGTCCAGCAAAAGGAGGACATGTCCTCCTTTTTGACCTTGTGTCCTCCATCCGGCAGGCATTGGCCTAAATGTGAAAATGTCCGGCCTTCATCAATCACTGACTTGGCCGTGTTGACTGTAAGTGCACACCCTTATCTGTTTTAATCGTAAAGAGCAAATCTGAGACTCGAGCCGCTCAACCGCACGACGCGTGTTCAATGCGTTAATTAGTATGAGCCTGTTTTATAAAATCAACACGGCCATGCACTGAATTCCACGCTTATGTTGGTGGGAACGATGAGCTGCTGTGCAAAGTCGCATCTTCTGAGAAATATAATACTGCATAGTTTCACTGTAGCTTTGGATTTAATGACTCGTTTTGTCAAGGTACTTGTAGTTTTAGAAGTTTCCTTTGGAACAGTGCTTTGTGAATTGTACGGGAGTGAGACGCCTTCTTTTCTTTGTCCTCCCTTGTAAGACTTTGTCCTCCTTTCTTGACCTTCGGTGTCCTCCTTTGGATATACAAGTATCTGGTAACCCTAGTCTGTCATTCATTTAAAAAAACCTTTAAATGAATATGAAGTAATCGGTGGCTCTCTTTGAGTGACTGCCCTCCAGTGTTCAATTACTGAACTACAAGATAATTAACAGCAGGGCTCTTGTGACACGAGTTTGCCCAAGCGCATTTTACATTTTATTAATTTAGCAGACGCCTCTGTCCAAAGCGACTTACAAGGAATAAGAGTACACGTGCATGTCACGAACTTGGTCAAACAGTATCAGAAAATCTGACAGTAAGTGCTGTCCTATCATCAAAGTGCACACGTACATTGAGATAAACTTTTTTTTCTGATATATGTAATGTCTGTTAAACTCTAAAGTTACCACATATGTACCTAAAAATCCGAGATTATTGCTTAGTTACAATTATTTTTGCGTAATCTTATTTTCCTTTTTTCAACACATCAGATATAGCAAAAGAAAAACTACTGTAACCATTACTGACTCAGATCCGCTATTACCGCAATGTCTGAAACCGCAGAAGTATGTTCTAAAATAGATACGTGTACTTGTATGGCGCGTCTACCAGTCGATACAAGACACATCATGTAAAGAGGTATGCTATCTATCTAAGTTCCGCATTTGTGCTAGAAACTCAACAGTCGAAAAATTATGGCTCTAATTAAACTAATTATTCATCAGCGTTATTTGCCCGGGACTGTGAACTACGGCCTCAGTTCACATAACCACGTTCTCAAATTACCAAAGGCCATCAAAACAATAACAGTAATAAAATACTTGCATTTTATGTCTGTATTATTTCTGGAATTCTGATTGCTTTCTGTGTTATTGGTAAAAAAATATATATACCGTATCACTTTCCTTAAATGTGATTTTAAACATATTAACACAGCTTGGGCTTTAATCAGAAATATTCTAACAGCTCAGTTGTTCCTAATGAACTGAGTTACACTGGAACAGACGTTCTCACAGCTCTGAAAATCCGAAAAATGACTGAATATAAGGGACGTGACGCACGTCATTACCAGACTGTAGTACTTAATCCGTCCAGCAGATGGGACAAGGGTATCCTGAAATAACTCAATGTTTCGACCATCTTTAAATTTGCTGTGTATGCTGATATTGTATCTGCTAAAAATGTGGGTTTCGTTTGTTAATTTTCACCTGTTCTATTTTTTATATTAACACGTTCTATAAAAAATATGTAGCAGAAAAAAAAATTAATTCTATTTTAGTGCGATTTTAGTCCAGCTAACTGGTCCTAACTCAAAAATAAAATGGAGAGTGATAAAAACCATTAATACGAGACTGTCAGTTCACAAGATTCTGTTATTAATGCTCATACATGCTTGTATTGGCTGGTTTTTCACTACGGAGGCATGCATATATAAGGTACAAATGTAGAAGTAATACACTGCGCCACCTAGTCCTGATGTGTTCGTTATTATTTACGTAGAAACGACTTTTTACAAAACATTTCACTGGCATTTTGTACCGTTTAAAATGTTTCTTCAGTAAAAATCTCCGTGTTGTGTACTGGGTCGAGTGGGAAACGTATACATTGAAAGCTGTTTTGAAAAAATTAACAGCAGGTGTCCTGGTTGTAACAGGTACATTTTCTGGAAGCTTATAGGTCCTGCGAAACTATCAAATCTATGAATGTAGACTTTCGGTTCTGTTGTGTAGGGCTAACTTCTTCATCGTGCGCGCGCGCGCACGCACGCACGCACACACACATACATACACACACACACGATTTACAGTTTGTGAATGTGTTCTGCATTCCTTGATAGAACAAAGTCATTTGAGTCAGAACCGGTGAAAATGGCCTGTTGTATGTTTGGGCCTTTTTGTTTTGCCAAATGTACCTGTATATATTGCTATTGAAATAAATCTGAACACACATTGAGAGAAGATTCATTTTACAGTGCAGTATATTCCTTTTTACCAAGATGGACTAGGCACAAACGCATGTCATAATTTCCACAGTAGTTTTCAAAAAGAATACAAATTAGAGAAAGTTGTATTTACAAACTATGTATTATTACAGTAACTATTCAGCTAAGGGGAAGCATGTTATAAGGGAAGAATCGCTTCTTGTCTTTCCAGCTAAAACAACACGTGTAAGTAACCTGGCAGATGTAGTTGGTCACAATGTAGTTCTTCAGAGGAGTTTTACTTCCCTGTGTAGGCACTGTTCTCCTTCGCACATGTGAGGATCAGAGAACCTGCAAGAGGAACTGCAGTAATGGCACACCTGACTTGAACTCTGCACTAACTACCACCCCCAACCCCGTTGAGCAATCTCAGCCATGGCGTGCAACGTTCCCTGGCTAGTGTTCAACAATTGTCATGTTTTAGCAGCCAAGATACCTAATCCTGTCCCTAATCAGCTGCTGTCGCAAGATGTATAAAATCATAACAGATGCATGCTGATACGCAGCATAGACAGCTCCCACGCCAAGCTGACCTGTGTCAAAACTAGGGAAAATATTCGCCATCTGATAAAAGCCGTGTGAAAAACACAGCTGACATTGCGTCAACTTTCAAAGCTATTTTTCTCCCGACGCACATCTCAATCTGGAAGCACGAACCTGCATGAACCAGTAATCCCAAATCAGAGCAGGTTCAGCCCGTTTGTATGAATAAATTCTGGGGAGGAGCACCTTAGAGAGGGCGATCCACCATCTCAATGGAGCAGTCCCCTTCACACAGACTCACATGTCAGCTGGTGTGTTTAAACCACCATTTTCAGCTTTCCTTTTCAATAACAAGCTGAACTCGAGAGACTTCGGACTCATTTTGTTTCTTCATCTGCAAGCCGGTGTTTGTTTCTTTATTTGTGACCGATGCTTTGCAAGGTGTGTGATGGCTACCGAGCATGACAGGTCGTTTTCATTTGACTATTTCTAACAAGCTTATGTGTCACACAAACAAAAGTCTGGAGTCGGTGTACCAGGTATGTAGATGTTCGACCACAGGAAATGAAAAAGTCAGGTTCTTTTTATTTGCATCCATACATCTGTCTATACAATTTACATATTTACATTAGTGTTTTTTCATTTTCTTCAGGTCACAGAAAACGACACTGCTAGATGCACAAACATGACACGTACAGCGTAGAAACACCCTGTACACACAGACAGCCCGACGTGTTTTACAAGTGATAGATGGAATTTTGTGATCCCGGTTCTGTGTCTCCATCTTTCCATCTTGTTCCTCCACACTTTTGTTCACTTGCAGCCCTCCCTTCGCACACACATAATCATGTGGCAGGCAGCAGCAGGTGGGCAGTGAGCCTCTCTCTGACTTGGAGGGGGTGGGGGGCAGGGTTGGGGGTGGGGATTGCCAGCTCGACATCTTGTTCAACATGGCGTGACTCACGGCGTGCAGAGTAGGGCAGTATCTGCCATCCATCGTCTACTGGCGACTCGCAGATGCCTGCTGCGGCAAGGCCAGCGGACCACTCTACCTGTGGGCCAAGCCCGTCTCACTTTTTGCCATGATGAGGGACACACGGCTACGGATTGGCAGGTGCAATACATACTGATCCTCAATGAAACCTAAACGCTTTGCAGAAGGATGTCAGGAAGGCGCCTCGCCCGGAATTTCAGATGACGATTTAAAAGCAGTCTATGAACAGCGTGGCCCATGCAGACCAGAACGCAGGATGCCCCAGGATTTGATGAACACCAGTGTTCAGGAAAACAAAGGGAAAAGCTGCAGAACAAATGTCATCACAAACACAGCCATTCAAACGACAAACGAGCTGAAGGATGTGGGAAGCTGCTGAGCAGAGCGTAAAACCCAGCGACCAGACCGCACCCAGCGTCGCTGGCAATAGCCATGGTTGAATTCACATGGAATTTCTCTTTAGATTGTTATTTTTTCACAACATCAACAGGACCTAGACACAGGGCAGGACAGACAGGCAAAACAACAAGACTGGAAGCAGACACAGAACACAGATAAAGGGAAGCATCCCCTGAGGGTGGCACGCTGCTCAACGAAACCGTGCGGCCAGCCCAGGCCGAGCCAGGGCATCTTTTGGGTCGGCATGTCCGCTCAACCCGGCCCCCTCGAGCTGACCAGATCTCCCTTCCCTGTGACTGATCAGGGCCGGTGACGCCAAAGGGAGTCTTGTGCAGTGACTCGAGTCTCCAGAGGCCAGAGGGTGAGGTGAGGGATGCCACAGCGGGCAGGCATTCTCCTCCCCTGGGATACCAAGCACGATTTAGGAGGCTGAGTAAATAGGGCACTTGCTTACTTCTCAGGGGCTCCAATGTAGGACAGCCTGAGAGCATTTACGTGTGTGTGTGTGCGCGCGCACATGGGTGTGCTTACGTCTGATCCATCTTGCTCTTGTTCCTTGCCTTTAATGTAACTGGGACAAGCCCCCATAGTTTTTGAGAGGTCTGTTGGTTTTATCCACCAAGATAGTGCTCTCAGTCTCGAGAGGCTCCGGTATCCAGTCTGTCTTTCATCTATCCTGTTTCTTAATTTGCCCTGGCATGCTTGCCGCTCTGGTTGTGAGGCTATGAGGTTTCTCGCTGCTTTGAGAGGGTCTAACAACTGTCTGGACCCCAGTGCAAATTCACATGGGTTTTGTCCCTGTACAGGATGTGGGACTCCATTTATGTGCAACCACTTAAACTAAATGAAAACCAGTGACAAAAAAATTGTACTTTTAAGTCACTTTGTGGCCGGGTGACGTTGACACAATGACAGTACAGTGCTTTGAGTCAGACTGTTAAAATATATCTAAAAAGTACTGAAACCATATCAGGTCACTTTTATGAGGTCAGATATACAGTATCAACAGAAGAGAGAGTCATCTTCTTCCAGGTCAAATGTGGGTACAGTCTGGTCAGCAGAGCCCACTTCCTGTTCTGAACTTCCGGTTTCCTGTGCGCTCTGGAGCCATGGGTGGAGGAGTATTTCTGCTGCTGTGAGCCTCTCCCAGGGCTCCCTGCGGAGAAGGCTATGCACCAAACACTTGGCCTTAGAGGACAGGCTGTCTGGAAGGCAGTACTGTCCCCTCCGGATCTTGGAGAACAGGGTGCCAGGGTCAGCATCATGGAAAGGGTAGCGGCCCACAAGGAGAGTGTAGAGCATGACCCCCAGACTCCAGACATCGGCCTGTTTCCCGGAGTAGGAGCCAGAACTGTTGAGGATCTCAGGGCTGACGTAGGCAGGGCAGCCGTGCTTGTCTGACATGGAGTCGTCATCACCATCCAGCACATGACAGTCCTCTAGGCTCTCCAGTTTCAAATGGGTTCTGTAAAGGAGATAAGCAACACTTTCAGTCACCCCTTTAATTATTTATTACCCTCATTATATTATTTTCGTATCATCTGCTCCTTCATAGTCCACAGTTTTCATGACAGACTAGGCGCCCACTGGAGCCCTGAT
The DNA here is from genome assembly GCA_025773905.1 of Chitala chitala. Lineage (NCBI taxonomy): Eukaryota > Metazoa > Chordata > Actinopteri > Osteoglossiformes > Notopteridae > Chitala > Chitala chitala. The sequence goes on from JABJVR010033704.1 coordinate 22,809, forward strand.
ATAGAGCTCAAAGTGTTACTCATCTCAAAGAGAACAGGATGAGAGGGGGGGAACAGCACAGCACACCATTATGTCATTAGTTCTTGCTTTAAATGGACTGACCACACACATGCACACAAACACACAAAGGATCGTCTGGCAGACGCAAGTGTAATTTCTAACACGTGTTTACGTTCAACATAATGTTCCAGAAGGGAGGAAGAGATCCTAGGAGGAGGTCTCAATGTAAATCAAAGGAGAAGGAGGAAGGCTAGCGTGAACCCAGGAAGGTGCGCCTGCCGTACCAGCATGGGGAGCAGTATTGTGAACTGTGGGCACAGCTCTGGGGTGAGGTGAGCTCTGCTAGGCAGCAACGAGAATGGAAAGTGTGAGTCACTGGAACGTGCTAGCTGCGTCGCTGCGTCTGTCTCCGCTCCGCATTCCGCACCTGTGCCCCCTGCTCGCCGTCCCCCCCCAACCCTGTGTACCCTGCTCACCATCCTCATCCCCCCTCACCCCATGCCTGCCTGCTTTTAATCGTCTAAAACTGCTGTTGCCACATTAGTGACGCATGACGTTATCTAGCCTTTGCAACAGCCGTTTCAAAATTAGCATGGCTGCTCGTAATATTGAGTTTCAGCGAGCGGCGCGGCAGCTGGAGGAGCCCCAGCGCACATTTCAGGCTCGGGTGCCCTCGTTTTCTCACATGCATTTGGAAGAAAGAATAAAAAAGAAACAACGCTGCACTGAAACAGCACCTGGAAAGACAAGGGGATGGGGGTGGCAGTGTGCATTTGTATGTACTTCCTGAGCAGATGTTCATGTAACCCCCACCCGTCTGCAAAACCCCACCCAAAAAAAAGATCATTTCCAAAGAATGCAGCAGAATTGTGTCTGGATGGCTTTGTGTTGTAACGCCTCTGCCTTCTGTTTGCCTGTGTGACTGATAATGCAATCAGAAGGAAATCACAAGACACGTGCAGCATTTAGGTACAGCCGCATTTGTTCCAGCACTTAGGTATGTGTTGCAGCGTTCTTGGGGGGGGGGGGCTGACTATTCTAGGTCAAATCAGCTTTGTCGTTTTCTTTTTTTTTTTTTTTTTTTGGGTGGGGAGGGGAGGGTTGGGAGGATTGTCACGGGATGGTAATATCTGTACAGCCTTTTTTAATCCCTGGGTGAAGAATACAAAGTCTCCGGGTTTGTGGTCGACTTTTCACGCGCAGGGATGAGTCATGCAGATGCGGCCTCATTGTTGATGAGAGGGAAGACCTTGGATCGCACGCCAATGCCAGCACCCTCCCGTCACGCCACCGCCGCCTCAAATGCCATGTCTAGACACACCCCACGAATTACAAAACAGGAGGTCCTGTGCTCCGCAACTCTCAGTGCACACACTGACGTTTCAGTGAATCGGTGAATCACACATTAAAAACCATGTGAGCCCTTCTGAGCTCTTGTGGCTGAAGCTTTTCTAAACTAAAAAAAACTATCAAATCCAAACTGGTGACTAATGGCTAAATTAGCAAAGCAATTTGACACGACAGTGGAAATTACATATTGCAAAATTGATTTTATATTATGCATTCAAGTAAGTACAAAGACATAGACAGAATACCCAGAAGTTGTGTCTGCAATAAAATTCAAACTGAAAAAAGATTAAAACAAACCAGCTAATCAGGACAGAAGAATGACAGCTGTGAGTAAACACTGTCAATGCAGAAATTAAACAAACTGTGTCTATGGCAAAACATACACAACATTCCCACATTATGTTGTATACTTGTCGGAGTACAAGACCTAGACACATCTACATAGCTGTTAAGCTTACCTAACTGCTTTAACTTAAATATCTCACTTAATATATAGTACAGTGGTTAAAGACCTGAACAATGTGGGTTGGGGCTTAGAATAGCCCTGCAACTTAAACCTTTAACAATGTCCTTAAAGACCACAAATAAAGCGGATGCTTAAATGGAGAAACCATATGTAGGTCACTTTGGGAAAAAGTGTCTGTGCAGCTAACAGAATAAATGAAGGCTACATTGTATTTCAAACCTTTTTTTTCACTGTATAAATAGTTTTATAAGAGGAGTTCCTCAAAGGGCTTCACCCCACGCCACATGGCTACACACTTGAGCTACAGACGGACAGCAATGATTCCTCACCGCTTTTCGTCTGCAAAGACGAACTTCCTGAGCTTGAGGTCCCCAAGGACAACACCGGCTCGGTGGCAGTGGGCCACGGCGGAGGCGGCCTGGAGGAAGAGGAGCGAGGCTTGCTGCTCGCTCAACCGCCGGTAGCCCTTCACAAACGTGTGCAGGTCCCCGTAGTCCCGCTCCAGAAAGACGTACGCCAGCCGCTCGCCAAGGATGATGTCCTGGATGCGGGAGATGTTCCGGTGCGCCGGCAGTACGCTGTATGCACGGATCTTCTCCTGGTACCGGGCCATGCTGAACACCTGGGAGGGAGAATAAGCACTCAATGATCTCATTCATCACAGAAAGATGGGTTAAGGGGGAACGTGCGTGGTGCTCTTTGCCCAAACAACCTGTGCTGCAGTGAGATTTTAAAAGCAAATCTTCCCCAAACTGACAGGAAGTATTTGTTTTACTCATTTAAGCAACAATTACTACAGAAATATTAAACAGCATCAACTTGAAGGCACAAGGGAAAGTGCAATCACTTATAAAAGTAAGCCAAAACATTTGTGTTACTCAAGGTGAGTTATATATGTATATGACATCACAATTAAGTGCGCCACTGTCCATAATAGATTTCGACTAAAGTGTGTACAAGGAGGGAACGAAAGCCTGCCCGTATTCATCGTCAAAAGACTACCCCAGTTCAAGCGTCTGTAAGCAATTGGAGACAAATTCAAATTGCACACACGCCTTTTTTGCCTGACGTGCCATTGCATATCACATTTCGGTCCAGCACGGCTTACCAGGGTGACGCTTATGCAAATCGACCGCGCTGAGCTTGAGAAGGATCATTTGAGGTTGCGGGTTTTAACTGGACGTGGCGCCCGGATTTCCATTGCGAGATGCATCGCTTTTAGCGAGCAGCACACTGAAGAAGCGCGTGCTCACGGTGAACCAACAATTATCTCACTTAATTCGTTCCAGAAATGCATCTGAACGGCGGCTCGTCGTTTACATATATAATTAACCTTTTGCTGTATGGTAGTGGTGAAAACGCGAACTATTACGCGCATGAAAGCTATGCTCTCGGAGACAGTCAAGCAGCTGGTATACAGATACGTCAACTTAACTGTCACTCGAATGGGAACACTGTGTACCCATGAAATAAACTGATCTCCCTATCTTAACGTATATCACAAGCCCATATAAAACTATCGACCCATGCAATTCCATGCGCTGCACCTGTGCAATGTCATTACGCTCAACTGTATCGTATTCTTACCTTGCACACGTACTCTTCTCCCGTGTGAATATTAAAGGCGCTGTGAACTCCATCCCTGTCCGCGATCGGTATCAACAGAAACTGGCAAATTCGAGACGGCCCCTGGTGGGTTGGGGTACAGCTGAAGGGGGTCGCCCACAGTGGGGAACCGGGTGAGCTGCTGAGGTAGCCCGCATCGCTCGAAGACTCGGTCAACCTTGGGCATTTGGACACCGGCTCGTCGGAGTCAATCCTTTTGTATCTCCCATTTCGTATAATTTGTACTGAACTGGTCCACTGCACGTTCATATTACTGTGGACCAGACTCTGAGCAGTAATGTATCAGTGAATGCACATCTACTCAGTTGCGAAATGAGTATTTTAGTTTCGTTTCAATACATGCATATACGTAAATATAAATGCATAAACAGCTATTTCAACCAAAGCAATATATTTCCACCTCGTTCCGGAAAAGATAGTCTTTGCACGTACTTGTTCTTCTATTTGAAAAAGTAATAGACCAAGTAACTCCTTTTACTGTCAGTATAATAAATCCGTCTTTGTCCAAGTTGTTTAAAGAATATACGCACGCGAACGATGGGCTGCAATGGTGTCACTTAGTAGGCAGCAAGAGGTATGTGTGGATTTCCTCCGAGCCCGAGTGACCTCGTCAGTAGAGCAGTTCAGTAAAACTATGATGCTATTTCCAACGCCTTGGTCTGTAACACGGCGCAGCTGGAACTCCGCCCGGTCCAGCCTCTTCTATGACACACTCGTATGAAGCCAGTCCCAGCGCTTGTGCAATTCGCAAACATCTCCTTAACTATCGCGCCGAGCCCGACAGGCTTCCAGCAAGCTGAGCTGCAGCTGAAATGCCGGGAGCTTGCCTGTGTGTACACTTTTTTTTGACAATGACACTGAAAGAAAGAAAAGAATAATTACAGTTCCGGGCACAACACACCGGTAAAACAAGATAAAACGATAATGATATTTAGACTGACTTCTTAATGTACTTGTGCATGCGTGCCAACCACCTTGGATTTCCGAAAGCATGACAATGGCACACCTTATTTTTGGACAAATATATTAAATATAATTCTAATTCATATTATTATTGTTGTTTGGCCAGTGTTGTAATTTATATTATTTATTGAAATCTACTTGGACTAAATTTGGACAAACACACAACAATGGCTAAATGCGCAAGCATTAATTTTATTTTTAAGTACTAAATTTATCGAAGCAAATGATGTTGCATGGGAAACAAACTACGAACTCAATCCAGGGCAGATGTGCTAACCACCACTCTGGCCCGTTTCTCAGTAGTGCCTGATGTTCTGATAAATGCCTTCTGCTTTTCGGTGTTATTCCATTTGTATTCCCTCCACGGAGAATCATGTTAACAAGCACTAAGAACGACATTCATGTTTGCGCATACTTGAAAAGTACTCGCAAGAAGTAGTGTTTCCTGTTGCCGTTTTTTAAAATACAATCCACTACGTAAAACATGACAGGATTAGACACTGTCGCAAATATCAGTGCAAAGTCATTTTATGGTGTATCTTGATAATTTTATGGCGTTACACCTTCCCGAATTGTGGTTATGCCACAGATTGAAGGGATTACGTGTAGAATAGCGCTGTAGAGAAATCACGGGATAAAGATTAAAATAAATCCGGCATGCGTCCGTACACAGGAACAAAATAATTCATGTTTACAAAGGCCATCTGCTTTCACCAATCTAGACATTCTTCCTCTTTGCAAGTCTGTAGGATTCCACAGGATTACTCTTGCCCTTGTAATTAATGGCAGGGACTAAAGACGACTTTTATAGGCATTAACAGACCAAACTGACTTTTCATCACGAACACATAAACGTTTATTTTCACTACAGTGGCACGCTGCCTGATCCACCCCGGGGGTTAAAAAAGGTAGCTATACTATCGATATTAATTATTATGACACTCCATACACTTTTTTCCGATATGAAAGTGAAGCACAATAAAGAACAATAAAAGTGAATGTTCTGTTTTGTACCTGTTACTAGGTACTACTCGAAAGTACAAATTATCCTTGTCACTTGCTATGAACACTTTGATTATTGTTGTATGTGCCAATGCATAAGATACGCTTCACATAACAGAAAAATAGAGGCACTACAGTTAGGGACTTAAAAGTAAACAAGTATGTACAGTAATTACGAGCAAACGGGTAGTGAGTTTCACGCACAATTGGAGCTCGTCCCTATAATAAAGGCCTATAAATATAATTCCAATCACACCCCTTCTGTATTGCTGTAATTTTATGGTAGATTAACACGTGATATTTATGAATTTATGGGAAATTCACACATGCGTACCAACAGCAATCTTCGTAAAAGAAGGAAAGGGATATGAGGAAACTGACTGACATTAACATGCGAGTATAGCTTTGCCTTCTGGTTATAGTATGTGTTATGCAGCTGGTGGAGGAACGCTTGGCTAATCCTTCCGTTGTTACAGGGGATTTAATTTTAGCATGGATGAACTGTTATGCAGCCGCTTTCCCAGCAAGCAATGGAAAACGCAAACAAAGTTGAATATCGGTGTAGTTAGTGTTTAATCAAAAAAAAACAAAAAATAATAATAATAAAAAAAATAATAATAAAAAAACTGAGGCTGCAAAGCTTCGGGAACCACCAGTTATGGGCGATTTTTTAAAAGTTATGGATTCCGTGTGTCATTGACTTTGTTTGTGTTGACTCACTGAGCAGTACGAGCGGCTTCCATGCTGCAAAACAGGCATGGAACGGGTTTGTCCATCTCGAGGAGAAAGGAAAAAAAAAACTGAATAGAAAGAGGTCTCAAATGCCTGTTGCCATGGGAAATCGTGACTCCCATTAGTTTGGGCCACTCACACACTGCACAACCAGGCGTGGAGAGCAGCCTGTGTGCCTATTTTGCGGTGTTATAAATCTGTCCTCATCAGGAAGCATCAAACGTGGACACCGGCTCCAAATTATTTTTTCCCCAGAATGTTCCCAAGGGGATTTGTTGTGAATGAGTCAGTTACCGAGAAACAGTGCACAGAGAATGGATACACTACCTCTTTGCAATGAACTGTTCGATCTGCTTTGGCAGGAAGCCAAAACAAAGGGTAATTATTCTCCAGCACTGTATTATCACATTTTGGTCTCCTATTGGTCACCTTGGAGTTCACTTCTGTGCTCTGTGACAGATCAGTGTGGCATATCTTAAAGAGACATAAACCCACTACAATTACAACCATTGTGGCAAACAAGGAACAAGAAATTAAGAGTTGTGACGATTTTTAAATTAATATTTATTGTAAAAGCATCAAAAGGAAGCAAATTAACAAGGAAGCTGAATGGGAGTAAAAAACATTTTTTGCCCAAGAAAGTTCACATGAAAAATTAATAGACAACAGATTTGATGAAATGCTAACAAAAATATTTCTCTCAAGTATAGAGTAAAAAAAAAAAAAAACAAAATTTTATATCTATGACACACACACAATTTATATACATTCACAAAGACTTTCTTGTGAGTGCCACATTCAGCAGACTCAGGACCCAACACCCTGCCTCTTCTGGTTCTGAATCATCCTCCTCATCGCTGCATCCAACACCAGGTCCGACTCCTTCACGTCAATGTTGCTACACCCTACAAAGGGACACCTGTGGTACGCGAGGGCAAGAAGGTCACAGACAAGGTCACAGACGGTCATTCCCTCCGTGACACCAGACAGACGGCCCTCACGCTGACACGGATGCTGTTTCAGTTCCATGCGTGTGGGTATCCCCTGATGCACCTTAGGGTGCATCCAGCTATGGCTCGTGTTAAAAAACACTATACATCTACATAGACGCAGAATGGCAGCAGCCCCAAAAATCTGCCAAGTAAACAAACACAGTAAACATGGTGCATTCATGTTTCTGTACTTCTGCACAGTAACCATAAACAGAAACTGCACAGTAATGTGACAGGAGTGACATTCGAGTGACCTTTGGTGGTAGAGGGGCCAACTACAGTGCCTCCGGTAGTGACAGCATTAGACTGGTGTGATTCAAGGGTCCAACTGCTAGTGCGGTAGGCGGCATGGGAACAGTGCAAACGGCAGCAGTTGATTCCATTCATACAAATGTATTCCCACACGCACATATACGCCCACACCTTCATCTCCAACTGTTCTCTGTGCCTTTCACTTGTATAGGTGAACTGATATCACCTTTCCATAGTAACGACTCCACACATTTCATAGCCTGATCTATTTTGCTTCATGTCATTTTTACTGAGACGGCCAAATACTGCCTTTTAAAGAAATGGCAAACAGCTATCAGCAATATCGTATTTACAAGCCACATTCTATAATTGCTACAATGATAAAGCACCAATGAGAACGGATTTACTCTTATATGTAGAGACATACGGTTCCTGTGATCACAACCACACGTGCTCCTTCAAAGTTAAATGCAGATTTACCGCTCCAGGTGACAAATTCAACAGGAAGTGGTGGTTTATATTTTGCACTTAGCAGAAACATACTCCAACGGAGCGTCTTGGAGTACAGAGAGTAACCACCAGATCATTAAACACCTCCTCAGCCTGCCTGTAACCCAGCACAAGCTAATGCTATATTTATTGTGCAAGAATCAGACCAGTTACAGCAGAACCTAAGCGCTTTTATAAAATATATAATGCAATAAAACCGCCTGTTGTAATGCACTCCGAAAGGACGAGTTCAACGACCTTCAGGATTTACTGTGTATTACAGCTCCTAATTGCTGTAGCGGTTGAATCCGCTTTTGAAACTGCAGGTCTAAGGAACAGCCAGATAAAATCCAAAGGCCTCACACAAACTGAATTCTGGAGCCCACCTTCCATGGCGATTAAGATCCGGAACCTTTGTTGATGTGGTTTAAAAAAAGTTCTGTTCATTAACATAAGTACATTGTAAGTACAGACAGATGGATAGAGAAATATAGACAAAGACAGACTGAGTCAGAAAGAGACAGAAGTAGGAGTTGAAGATGGTCGGGGGGGGATTGTAGTTGTCGAGCTCTGTTCCGTGGGAGGTTGCAATTAATAAAGAGCAGCACGACTGATAAAGGGAGAGCAGCTTCTGTGCGTGACGTGTCCTGCTGGTGCAAGTCACACCACTCCACTGCGCTGGTGTACAAAAGTCACACCTAAATTAAGAGTAGCGCAGGCCAGACGCGTCGTGACACTGACAAGACGCTCGGGAGGCCGATGGCCTATTTACAGCGTTTTGCTCCTCACTTGCGGCGCTCGGCGCGTCGGCGCTAAGCGGGGCCCTGTCAGACCAATGCGTGCTGTGCATGTTGCAGCAGAGAGAGCAGAACCTAACAGCTGTACCCTGAAAACAGCTATCGACAGCCTGGCTGCTTTTATTACACAAGAGGGCATCATAAAAAAAAAAACAATCATGAAATGACGTGTAGCAACTACACAAAAAAAATCTATTTTCTCAAGGTCTAAATCCATCTGATCTACTTTGTTGTAAATTAGAAGCTGAACCCATTGGAGATTACAAAGACAGTAAGAGTACAGTTAAATAACAGCGCAGGGGATAGAGATGCGTACCTGCCGGGTCACCGCATTAATCCTTGCTGGGAAATTGCTGTTTATCTGCAAGACTGTTATTCAATCTAATTGCACCTCTATAAAAACCAAATGGAAGGAACACGGCCCACAGAAACTACTGGGAAACAAGGAAGTGAGAAAGCAGCTGTGTGAGGACCACTAGTGAGATCTGTTCACTCACTTGAAGGTCTTTTTGTGGCTCTGGCTGCGCTTGATGGCGTTGGTCACAGCTTCCTGTTCATAGTGGTGGTTACACTTCGTATTCTTCACCGGGTTCACCATCTCTAACTGGAAGATATATATTTTTTTTTTTTTTAATTCATCAGGGTCATGGTGACCTGACCCACATCGACATGCATACTATACAAACAAAACCCACTGGCTGGGAGAAAGGTGGCATTCAACTGGCTATCCTGAGCAGCCATGAGGGAACCTCTCACACTCCTGGGTTTGGGTTTACTGGGCTCCTGGCAGTCTGATGGTTGAGTTCAGACTCCACAACAGCACAGAAGTTGATGTGTGTGTGTGTGTGTGTGTGTGTGTGTGTGTGTGTGTGTGTGTGTGTGTGTGTGTGTGTGTGTGTGTGGGGGGGGGTGTTTGACATACCTGGGTAATGGGACATTTGAAGTTCTCCTGGCTCTGCGTTATGGCAATGTCATCATCAAGCTCCTCCGTCTCACCGCAAGCTGCTGGAGGGTTCAAGGTGCGCACACACGCACACAAACGCACACATGACAGAATAAGTTAGTCATTACAAGGCACTCATGTGAAGGTATCTTAGGAGCCAAACTTATGACCGGTACCTCTGTGTGGCCATGAGTTTCGATAATGCCACTCTAAATTAGACATCAGATTTCCACACATCAATCTTTCGAAGAACTTTCACCACGCATGACTATGTAGCGTTGTCATAAAAGGAGCCTAAAAACAGCCAATTAGAAACATGTGAACTCCAACATTGGGACAGCACTACAGACAACACCGTGTGACACTCCTTTTAAGATGATAGCATACGCAATATCTTGCTTCAAATCCTACGCAGCTGCAAACGCATTTAATCTGCACTATTTCTACCTCACACTAAACTTCTAATATGAACCAGACACTTTCAGAGCCCGGGCTCCTTTCCCTACTAGTCGTAAAACGGAAAATTATCTGCTTCTGTGTTCAGGAGCTACAGCTTTGGTTGCAAGGTAACGGACTTCAGCTGCGGCGGGCCAGCAGGGACTCTGCGTCTGGGCTGTTCTGACACTTGGCGAGCACGAAGAGTAGCACATTCCACACGGCACTCATCCGGGCCATGAAAGGCGTACGTCAAAAGCACGAGACCCACCAAGCCAGATCCAACGAGTCGGCTCTGCTGGAACCCCGTCGGCACAAAGTGAAAATAAACAAACGCTCGATTTACCGTGGGTGGGATTTTTTTTTTTAACCTTCAGAGCCAAGTGCATGTGAGAGTGGTGAGTGTATCACACAAAGGTGTGCTCAAGTCAGTGTGATCCGACACAGCTGTTAAAGACTCCTCCCGGCCTTACGTTACACATCAGCTAGTGGGAGAAGCCAGCTCCTGCTGGGAGACAACAGCAGAGGCAGTGCCAGCCTTGGCTTTCCTTCCTACAGGTGAGAGGGTGCATTTCACAAGGCTGCCCTGCACAGCTGTCACTCACTCCACATCTACTCTGTAAGAGCGCTCCTCTGTCACAAGTTGTGACAACAATAAAAAGGTTATAAAGTCTGTTAAAGCATTAACAGGACTGGCTCAGTAACCTTCACCCTCCATGATGGCTGAAAGCTGGTGCTCCTCTCTTTTAGTAGGCAGCAAACGTTTACATGTGAAGCGAAAGTTCAGGTCACTGTGTCAGCCATAAATGTGACAATGTACCTACATGGAAAACAAACTGTCTAGACCAGGCCAAAAAGCTTCAAAACCTAAATCAGGCCCGGTGGCTTCAGAAAGGGCCCAACTGAACCTAGATCAGGCCCGGTGGCTTCAGAAAGGGCCCAACTGAACCTAGATCAGGCCCGGTGGCTTCAGAAAGGGCCCAACTGAACCTAGATCAGGCCCGGTGGCTTCAGAAAGGGCCCAACTGAACCTAGATCAGGCCCGGTGGCTTCAGAAAGGGCCCAACTGAA
>JABJVR010033715.1:0-33925 GCA_025773905.1 Chitala chitala
AGCACAGGGAGAACATGCAAACTCCACGCACACAGACCCAAGGTGGGAATTGAACCCCAGGCCTGGAGGTGCATGGCAACAGTACTAACCACCACGCCACCATACCGCCATCACTGACTATTTTACTGTTAATTTTTTTTTTAATTTGTCATACTTTAATGAACATACCAACAGTTTGCTGTTCATTTGTGTTCTACAATGATAACTAATAGAGTACCAAACCATTTTCTATTCATTTTAATGAAACAAAAGTTAGCCTGGGAAGTATTTTGTGCCGAGATCACAATAACTGAAACATACAGTTAAAGTTTTTTGTTTATATTGTAATATTCCAATAACAGTGTGCTGTTCTAGCTGATTAATATAATGGTAAAGTTACACTTTCTTACTTTTACTTTTAAGCTTAGACACAACATGAAAAGATGTACCATATTTTTCAATGTTTAGGGAACAGAGACAATATGCTTTCCCTCCTAAACTGAAGGCACACCTGAAATGCGTCAGTTTGCACTGTCCAGTGCTCTGACCGCTGAATCACTGAAAGCCACATACAGCTTTCCCTTCATGTGCTTTTGAGATGCACCCAAATAAAGTTTTTTTTCATATTGTAAATTAAAAACATCAAAGAAGTCATAAAGAAAAGAAAGATTGCCATATTTATTGTGAAGCCAGTTTCTGGTTTCACATATCTTTCTATCAGCTACACAAATGCAAGAAACTATTTATTTTAAGGTATTTGTAAATCACATAGAAAGAAGGAAAATAGTGTGGCTGTACAATCTTACAAGGACAGTGTACTTTCTGAACAGGATTTACATCATCATCATGTCCCCTGAGCTGGCCACTTTCTGTAACAGAATTTATTCACAAAAAAATCATTCGTTACCAAAGCAAAACTATATTTTCATGTCATGCAGGGAAAGTTTAGAATGTGAAAAACAAAGACCAAGAGTAACATACAATAACATAACAGAGTCCAGCAAAACCTGCACATATAAGGAATGGTAAATATCCAGGCTTCATATGAAAGCTCTACAATATTTATATTTGCTACATTAACTCCTCTATTCTTTGCTTTATCCCAGCCTGATTGTCCTGATCATACATCTTTGAAGAAAAAGAATTCTCAACAGCTTTTGTCTTTAAACATCCCAAAGGCTATAAAACGCAAGAAATTTTATTTGATCTGTCACCAGAATTTATAGCTTCCAATGTCTTCCTGAAGAAGTGATTTACGTGACTGTCTCCTTTAATCATGAATTCTCTCAAGTTCAACAAAGCCAGTTTCTGATCTTATCTGTAAATTTTTACATTTTCTCTTATGTTACAGACTGCATAGTGAAAACCCCTTGCCGTTTTGGAAAATCTTGTGTAGCATTCACCATTTCAGGACATTCATCCAGACGAGGCTTAAACACTTTTTAAAGCTGCTATTTATTTTTTATACTTTTTGAGTAATTTCCTATACTGAAAATAAGTCTTCATTCCAGATCTTGGAACTGAGACACAAAACATGAATTCTGGCTGAATAATCATAATGTGCCAATTCCAGTGAAAAGATAAATCCTGTTGAAAGGGATGAATGTAGTCCAGCCTGTTAATTAAAGGACTTAGAGCTTGTAATCTGGAGCATGGAAACTGATCCACAGGCATCACATCATGTGATTCTGACCATCTGATGGGATTAATTGAAACACCTCTTTTTGTTATAGTCCAAAAGTAAGAAACTGAACACAATCTAGCAAAACACAAGACTTACAATTATTCACATCCTCAAGTATGAGTAACTGTAAAAAAGTGCTGCTGCAGCTTTGCCATATTTTTGTGCTGTCCTGCAAGTCTGCTTGAGGACTGTAGAAAGTTGGGAGACCCTGCGACACAGCCCAACACATGGCAACACTAAACAAAACCTCAACACTAATCAAATAAAACAACCTTACTATAAAACAGACTGCCCAGTTCAGCACCGATCTGATGAAGGTGGACCTGTATGTTAGCTAACTGCTACATGCTAAAATTCATTTGATTTACAAATAAATGGATAAATAAATAAAAACTGATATATAAAAAATATTTAGAAATGTGCAGGCAGCTGTGCACTCCAAACACATCTGGTGAATTACATGACATTGTTTATATTTTAAGATCCAAACTTAACAACAGCGCAATTAAACGAGCCGCATGCATGAAATGTTCATAGCTTTCCCTCGCGTGTTAGGAGGTGCAGTGATTGATTGTCCCTGCAAAACGCATTGCCCCAGAACGTCATGGATAAGCGCGTTGCATTAGGAAGGGCAACAACTAAAACTCAGCTTTCCAGAGTGTGCCATTTGTCAAACGTCTGCTGTGTGGGGAGATGGTTTCTGTTGAAGGCTGCTTGGCAAATGAGGACTGAGAAATTAGGTTTAGTGCAAGTACTCTTATCAGCTCATTCAACACATTCGCCATGAGCCCGCTGTCAACCTCCATTTTTATCCCATGTTTGTGATGTTCTATCAGACTTTTATCCATCGGCCGTTTGCGTCAGTACTGGTACGTCAGCAGCATTCAAGCAAACCCACCAAGTAAGGTGTGGTTTACAGCTTTATAATGGCATGTTATATGTAATAATTTAACAGATGTGTAGTTTTAGAGAAATGCTGTCTTAGCTTTTTACAATGCCCTTTGTGGTAGTGTAAAACACAAACTTGTGAGGCATCTAATTAATTATCATAAGGTATTCAATTAGTAAAACAAATGCCAAGGGAGAATAAGTACATTTTCTGTGATGGGTTTGTCATTTTTGGAGCCTCAGTGAATGTCATGTCTGGGGGCACTCCCATCAGACATCCCATCAGACATTTCAAAAATAAAACAACACTAAAATGAATATAGATTTAAACATTCAACTGTCCCTGTATTGTTTGTTCATGTCCTTCAGACATTTCATTGTTTTTTGTAAAGAAACTGGGTAGTTACCTAAATTTTCTGTTAGAGACATTTTAAAGTTTTGAATTCTCTATTTTTGTAGGTATATGGGCCACCTCATGTTTGCAAGACAGTTTAACAGGAAAAAAGACCTACCCAGATATGTAAAAACCATTGTCATAACGGTGTAGTCAATATTCAGTGTAATAACTGCTTGTGGTCAACAGGTGGCCCCCAAACTTTAGGGGCCCCAAACAACCGCATTTTTTGAGTGATAGTAAACAGCACAGCTGGCTATTTATTTTTGCTGGTGTATCATGGGAAAGAGGCTGTAGTCCCATGACCTTGTAATAAGACTGGAAGACAGAGAGTTAAAAACAAATGAGGATTGTCCCAGGTTTCTGCTGAAATAACAGCTTCTCACACTGTGATTCTCATAGCAGGCGCTGAGCTTACCTGTGTCTGTATTCACTGTTCAGAGCCTTTTCACCATAGTTCTTTCACTGCCAAACCACAGCTGACTTCTATGGCAACATTAACTGATCTTAGCATTTGCCTGGGATGATTATGCACATCATATTTTCTGTTGCTGCCAGTCGGAGCACGTCCAGGAATTTATTAAATCTGAAGCAAGCTCCGAGCTTGTGTATCTACATGTACAGAGTCTACTACATGCAACCAATATTCAATCTCTCTTCAAACCTGAAAACTCTGCTGCCCATCAAAAATATCACTTAGTGGCTGAGGGGGTCCTCAGATAAATTCTGCTTCTGCATAAATTCATTGTAGTGTTTTAAAATTACATGTATTCATTACCATATATTTACAGAGGAAATTGTAAAAGTTCATTTGAGCATTATACCTTTTTTGGTAGTTTTATGAGTAAGTTAACTACATGCCAAAACCTGACTGACTACTTCTCGTGGATGCCAGAAAAAACCTTTTGTTTTCTCCTTTGAACCACAAAGACCCACTGCTACAGCACAAAACTATGCTGTAAAGTGCTTTTACATCTTACCATTGAACTAGATTAAATAACATTTAAACAGCTGCCATGGCTAGGTGTGAAAATATTCTTGTTAAAGCAGTTCCATCCACAGCAAGTCAAAAAATCACCATAACGTAATGCACATACATCCAGCTTTTTGCTTAATGCTGAAAACTAATTTGGCACAAGCTGAGTGTGAGGTCGGAGTTTGAAGTAATTCTAGGAATTGTTTAATTTTTCAGAGCCCGTGTTCGTGTCACGGGGGTGACCGAGCATGTATAATTTGATGTTTCCCCATCCTGTATTCTCAGTGATGTGGGCCAAACCACATCAGTTACTCAGGTTCTTGCTGAGAAATAACGTCATAGATTATAATTACCAGGCTCCAAATGCGTACAACGATTATGTCTGTTTCCGCAGACGAAAGTTATCACGTTCATTAATAAAAATAAATTACCTTCCCAGAGCTTTCTCATAATCGGTCTTCTTTACATACAAAAACTATGATGTGTCTAAGCAGAAATATGGAAGATAAAAGTATATCATTATAATTATCCGTTGCTAAACTTTTGTCTTCATTACATATAAAATGACCATATTCAGTAAGTAACAGTTAAGGCTTAGCTGTACACTTGTTTGTACTGCCAGAGGAGTAGACCTGAAGTCAGATTATACCTTTCCCCCCATATTAAGGACATTTCTTTGGTTCCTCACTTTTACTGACATATGCCTTAAGATTTACATTGAGACTTTGCCTGATTTTAATCTACACATTGCATGTCATTCCTGTTATCTTTTCCAAAAGGCACACTGTACAATAAATTGCTTTAAACTTTCTGGAGGTATTCATTTGTAACCCTGATCGTCGTTATGGTATCCAAAACCAGCATAATGACCATTCTATGACCGACACAGACCTTGACCCAGCTTCAGTAATGACTCTAAGTCAATCCAGTTAGATAAAAAGAGACCCACAGAGGATGTGCTTAATACCACCTTTAATTTAGCAATTCAGTCACAACTCCGGTATGCATTATATATATTCTGCAGAAATGTAAAATATGTCCAGCTTTTGCCCTGATAATTATACGTTTCATACAGCCCTTCAGTTCAGTCCATGTACATGGCAACTGACAGTTATTCAAGGATCTTCTTCAAGCTACAACAGCTTGTGTTTAGACTAATTGACAGTACAAACAGTGGCATGCATGTACTGTATATGAACCTTTATATACAGACGGTCCCTGACCCTGTAACGGACAAAGAGAGCAGGTGGGCTTCGAATCCGGGTCGTCACTGCCCACTCAGCACACCAGACAGGAGGATTAGGCTGCTGAGTCAGACTCAAATCTCCAGCTTTGGGAGCTAATCGGACTGTTGTCTGGACCCCTGGGGTGACGTCACCGTCTCTGCAGCCGACATGCTGCCACATGCGGCGGTCTCCGCAGTACATAAATCGCGTGTTCCACAATCCATTAAGTAAATCAGTTTTTGCTTATACTGGAATTTTGCCGACTGATACAGTGAAACCAAGTACATGTGCAATTTACAATAGCCGTTGTCCTGCTTCATACGTCTTTGTTTTTAATTTTTTTTTTTATTAAATCGTTCGCAAGTCTTTTTTTCCTTCAGGTGCGTATTTACCACCAACCAAGACACAGAATATGAAATTTTCAAAATTTGCTGCGTAAGTACAGATTTGCATATGTGAGAATTACATATCTACAGGACATGTGTGTATACATGTATATCTACCATTTATTTGGGCCATGTCTTCTATATAAACTTTATCAAGAGGAAAAAAGGTATGTGTGTCTTTCTAAACTTCATTCAAAATTATAAACAGATATATAATATACAGGTAATTCAAACACAAATATATTTTATACCCAGGTCTTATAACAATAATTTAGCATTAGCCAGTATCGCACAAAAAGCACGAGATTGAGCAGCTATGGTGCACAAAGGCACTGCATGTGAATGCAATAATGCATTCTGCACTGTAATGCCATTTTAACTGTAATTGGAAATATAATTAATCTGTATTGCAGTAACTGTGTTCCTTAGCATCTCATGAGCCAATAACCAGTTGTTTTATTTAATAGTAAAAGTGTTATTTAGATTTTGTGTGTGTGTGTGTGTGTGTGTGTGTGTGTGTGTTCCAGAACACTGTCTCTGAGCAGCATGTAAGTCATTCTACTTTTTTCAGTAGCCAATATCAGCTCAGTTCCACCAAATACTGCTGGTTATTGCTGTTGGAAGGACACGTTAAACCAGATGTTCTCAGATGTTATGTAGCAAGTTTCGCATCTGGATTAAATTTACAAGTTGTCTTTAATGCAGAGTACACTTTAATTATTGTGCTTTGCAGAATTTAAACCTGTAATGTTAGCCTGATTGGTCAATGGGTATGACATGAGGATGGGATGTGGACGTCCCCCAGCTCGAAGCCCAGGCCAGACAGGTGTGTGCCCCTGTCCTTGTTAGCTCCCTGGGTGCTGCAGGCAGCTGGCTGCCCACTGCTCCCCTCAGGGGATGGGCTAAATGCAGAGAACTAATTTCTCTCTGGGATTAATGATGTACTAGTCAAAATTAGGCATTAAGGTTAAATTTGCAAGGCAAGATTTCTTACTTTGATTTGTGTGATAAAAATTAAATACTTGAGTTTATTATTGTATAGTGCTTCTGTTAGTTGTACATACAGTTTATAAAGCCATGGATATAATGCAGTTTTAGGTTAATTTTTTTCCATGTTGTATTTTGTCATGCCACTAGGGGCAGTATGCATATTTAAATGTGCTCTGTACTGATGTCTAGCTGTTGTCGGTATGCTTAATGTGATCAATTCATTTTAGCAGGAGTAACCATGTGTAATGAAATTACAGCACCCATTTGACTGCCAACTGACCGGCAATGGCCACACGAAAGCTGGTATGCCTTTGGATAGACTTACATAATCAATACCTTAAATCTTAGCTGTAACAAATCTACACAAGGAAGCATAGTCTAGAATGTTCTACAATATTGTGGGTGATGGTTTCTGTCTGAAAAGACAAAATGAAATATCTTCAAAGAAGGAATGAAGGAATGTCTCCTGGCAAATGTCCTTCAACAGATGCAACATGGATGTCCTTCATACTGACTTGTTTGTATTCAAATTTTGGTTGACATTCTGTATTCAGTTTCAGTTTTGATGTGAAAATAACATGATAAAAGTAGGAACTGCTGAAGAAGAAACACAGTGGAAGTGGTTCACTGTTGTTGTGTAAAGACTAAAAAGATGAGACTGCAAGGACTATAAACCAAAATAAAATAAAGTGAAGTGAAAACAGGAGGTTTACCTGTTATGACAAGTCCTTCCTGTTCGTGGTCCCTCAATAACCAGTCTGGTGTTTGCTATGAAGGCCTTAAGCTGAATAATACTACTGCACCACCAGATAGATGCTCTTCCATATCTCTGTATTTTTTAGCTCTATCACTTTCCACGGTTTCCACGGATTTTATTTTAGTATGAACGTATAATTATGCAAGAAATGACTGAAGCCAATGCACAGCTTATGTGGTGTCTTAAAATGACAGTACAGGTCTTTTAGTAATGTTTGATAAATATTTTTACTGCCTAAGACTGGTTTTAACAACAGGCCATTTATCCATCTGAAATGATTTCATTTTGTGTGCGAAACTGATCAGTCTGGCACCTCTACAGACAGCTATTTCTGTTTTAATGTTAACAGGATCCGTTTATTTTTGCCTCCAGAGAAGAATCAGTGTGAGACAAATTGAGCACTGTACGCCAAAATATGCATGTTCGACATGCATACTGGAAGGAAATTTAGTTTACAGAATGTATTTTTACTTTATTTTACTTCTCATGAAGGTTATGCAGATGCACTCAATTTTTTTCAGCGTTTGCCCATTTAATACAATGATTATGTTTGAGCCAGAGAATAGTTGAAGATCAAATGGCAAAGTAATGCCTGCTGTCTCCTTGGCTTTTCTTTATCGTAATACATTTAGAGTATGTGTTACATTTTATTAAATTTTAGGACATTGATATTTTAGGGAAGCAAATGCCTTTCTGGGACATGTGATTTAATTAAGTTGGCCCTCTGTGGTCTTCAGCAACAGCCCTTAACTTTTATTTGCATGTGGAAGGATTGTTTGGTTCACTCTCTGTCTCTGAATCTCAAAAGTCTTTTTCATCCCCTTGCAAAGCAAAGAGTCAAGCTATCTCATCTTATTTTCTCCTGTCCCGAGTGTCCAGCTTTCTTCATTGTGAACTTCAACTTTTTGAGGAGCAGACACTTCCCTGCAGGTGTCAAAGAGGTAGGGAGAGAAAACCTAAAGAGCGACTCTTGCTTTGGCAACCTTTTAACTGCTTTTGGTTCTTCAAATCACTCATCGGGCTAGACAAGAGATGGAGCTTCTCAGCCCCTCCTGCTCATGCCGACCAGTTACTTTCACCTGTATTTTTTATT
This sequence comes from Chitala chitala, assembly GCA_025773905.1. Lineage (NCBI taxonomy): Eukaryota > Metazoa > Chordata > Actinopteri > Osteoglossiformes > Notopteridae > Chitala > Chitala chitala. Next base: position 8,374 of record JABJVR010033715.1, read on the forward strand.
ATTCTGTTTTTTAAACCTTGCTACTTTATCCTGCCTTTGTCAAAATTGTCATGTTGTGAACTTTCTGTTTTAAGATCCTTTATGCCAGTCGGTTCATGGAGTATATAGTTGCAGTTTCCCATTTCCAAGCTTCTTTTAGGTCTTTATTTTCTAATGAGTGCACTTAACCTACTCTGAATTCATTCCCACGCGTCTGTGTGCTATCTTGTTTCTCCCCAAAGGTTTCGTGTGCTCAGGTCTGTACCCACACGACTACATCCACCCCAGTGATTGGATAAAAAAGGAAGGCAAGACATGTATGTAAAATTAAAGGCCTGATCAAAGACAACTTGCACAGCAATGCATTACATAACTGGACAACCAATCAGTGTTATCAACGAGCAGACGCCGTCCAGTAAGAGCTTGTGGTATGTCTGAAATTGAATTACTTTTCCTGGCAATGACTGTCTGCGCTGCTTCCTGTGTGAATGTGATATTGGGCATCCAGCCCTTATTTTACAGCTGCCTGACAGGCTGACTCCTCCGTCTGATAGCTACCGTGGGCGGCTTTATGCCCGAGTCGGGGACACAGGAGCCCTGAAGCCCATCAGCCTAACGACCAGCAGCCTAACGCTGCAACAAAACGACAGTCAGCAGGGAGCCAGAAACCTCTGCATCGTGTTAATCGGTGCTTGAAGGAGCATGTGTGGAGGGGCCTCTTCTGCAAGCCTGTCAGGTGAAGAGGGAACAGAAAGTGTGTGTGTGGCCTGCTGCCCTTAAGGGACAGGCGCTGTCCTACACGCACACCTTCTCTGCCCCGTCCTGTGCTTCTTTCAGCTGGTTATGCTTATGTTAGGTGTTCCCAAGTTCTCTGGTTAAACAGCCGCTGAATGAGTCGCAAACGTATTTCATGGGCCAACCCAAACCTAGGTCACAGGACCTTTAGCATACAAAACAGGGTCTCAGAATTGGTCTATTCTGGTCCTGCCATTCTCTTGTACTTTGTTAGGTATATAAACAAATGTATGTCAGAACATATAAAATTTACACAACATATATAAAAACAGTATATAGCCATTCCTTTATAAGCAATGCATAGGAAAACGCAGAAAAGGGAAAAACATCTGACTCAGCACCCATTTAGCATGATTAAAATATGATGTCTTCAGTGAGTTATTGCATCTAGCTTAATGTGATATATTGAATGTGCACATTTAAGAGATTTAATGTAGGATTGGCTTTAAGAAGCAAATTACTCCATAAGAAGCTAAGGAGAGGATTAATGCTCCATAACCAACACCTCCCATTGTGGTCGGTGGCGTTTCTAAATATCTAATGAGATTTTGTGAATCCATGTGACCTTGGTTGGTGGTCACAGCAGTTCATGACATTGTGTGTTACAGTTCGGACCGCCAAGTTTACCGAATCAGTAATTTAATAAAGGGAGTCCTGTTTATGCTGAGAATGTTGTTTTACATAATCTCAACCTGGAGATAGCTGATGCAAGAGAAATTACAAATGTTTTATCAGGCCGTAACCTAACATTGGATGAAACCGTCAAGACGGGTCTTTTGTCTGAAGGGACTAAAATTAAGGCAGCATTTCCCAACAGTGATGAGAAAGAAAGGTTTTTGACACCCGTTTTGTATTTGTTACTTTAAATTTAGTTGAACCAGGCCGCCATCGCCAGTGCTTAGTACTCTTACCCACCGATCGCTATGGCTGCCATCTCCATGGTGACATCACACCATTGTGTACAACTGCACTGCTTCAAAGCTAGCTCTCCTGATTGAAATAACTGGAATGACTGGGAGTTCCAGAGAAGCACCCTGGGAACCGTCCATGTAGGGCAGCCACTGACCTCTTTTCATTTAGTGAGCGCTGCTGTCCCAGAAGATGGATTCTGCTGGATGCTTTTTATAAAGCATAGCAACATCTGTCAGCAGCAGTAGATCTGGGTTTGAATGTTTTCTGCTTAGTACACATCAGGTCCTCTTTCATTGTATGCCATTCATTTTAACTGATAAAGCTTATAGCACTAAGCACACTTTGATTTGCAGACAAATCAAATGTAAATTATAACACAGGCGTTCTGAACGTCACACATGTCAGTTTTTGGATCATTGGGTGCATATCTTCCTTGGAACAGCCTGAACGTTTCCTTTTAATTTGGCACCACCTCAGCAGTCCATTTGCCAATGTCTTTGAAAAGAGTCCATTCAAATAACAGTATGACACCAACATGTAATCCAAGTAACAGAGCCAATGTCAGAAACAACATAAAAAGTGTAAATGTCACCCAATAACTTCAGTAATTATCTTGAAAGCCATAGACCTTCATTGCTTGCCCCCTGCTGAAAACATTGTGCTTAGCTACGCAATTTAAAGAGCCGCAAAGCTTTAACATTTTTGGAAGCACCCATACTTCTGCACGTTTATGCAAGAGTCAGTTTTAAAATAATTAAAAGTCTTTGGCTCTGACCTCTAGTATACAAGTTTAGTTTTATTTTTGTGTGACTTTGCCAGATTACTGTCGCTGGGATCATTTAAGTCTTAAGACAAAGTTATTTTTGCATGCTCTGCTGCTGGGCTGCTCGCTTGCCCGCGAAACCTTCTGAGAAAATAAAAGGCCGATTGTCAAACCATTTGTTATGTTCTCCTCCAGGAATTTGTCTCTGCGCCATGTTGTTTGAATACATGGCCTCGTTATCTCCCGTGGAGGGCTGATTTCCTGTGGTTGCATCAAGACGGTCCAGCATGAAGAGAAATGAAATGGGGGGAATTGCTCTGTGTGTTGTCAGCATTTCTGAAGCCTAGGGAAGCCGCAAAGAATATATTGAGTTGTTTAGAAAGTAGACGGGCCAAGGATGAGCCACAGAAATGCGGAAAATAAAGGAGCTGGATTTGTTTGTGATTTATTAAGTGGGACATTTTTGCTCCTGTTCTACATAATCACCCAGCCAATTGACTCATTTGTGCTTAAATATACCATTATCATATTTATTATCTCTTAACAGAATATTCTGTTCAGATTATACGTCTTAACATCCAAAGAGTGCAGACCTTGGCCTAATTAAGCAGTAAGCTAATAAACAGAATGTTATGCAACTTCAACATAAAATATAATTACATGGTCTGTTAGAGAGATGTGGGAAGTCTTGTTCAGGCTGAGAAATCCCAAATCTGTGTTTGTGAACAATGGCATTGTTTGGTGTTCCTCACCTGCTGCCACTGTGGTTTCCAGCATTTGTCCTTTTCTTTCATTTACTTACATAAATCAACAAATCTTCTGTGCTCATAAACAGAACGTTGTTTTGTTTAGTATTTTAAGATTTTTTGCTTGAACCTTAGTGGGATTTTGCTAAATGTACACTACCCGTCAAAAATTTTAAAGCACCTCTATTTTTCCAGTTTTTACTGAAATTTACCAAGTTTGATGTTTCAATTTACTCTGAAAATAAAGCATAGAACAAACAAACAACTGGATATCCAAAAGAAATCATGAAATTGTTTTCTGTATCAAAATATAATCTAAATTTCTGACTCAGAGTAGCCACCTTTTGCAAATATAACAGCCGAACAAACTTGTGGCATTCTTTCTACAACAAAATTAAATGTTTGGAAAGTTCTTCTAAACACTGTTGCAGAAGATCCCAAAAAATGTTGCTTTGCTTTCACCCTTCTGTCCAGTTCATCCCAAACCAATTGAAACTGACACTCGCTTACTTTGATCAGTGTTTAACTGTACTTGAAGCTGTTGTCCTGTGAGCCGCCTGTCATGCAAGCTGTTCACTCTCAGAAACTTGTCTTTTGATTCTGTTGTGGCTTTGGGTCTGCCAGACATCTTCCTGTTAGAGTTTCCACCAGTTTCCAAATGCCTTTTGATGGTGTAGGAAACTGTACTCAATGACACCTTGGCTTTTTTGCAATTTATCTAAAGAAAATGCCTACACTTTTAAGGGTTGTAATGGTCTGTCTGTCTTCCTTTGTTAATTGCCTTTTTCTTGCCATTTTGAGAGGAATATACTACTTCTTGTATAACTCTGAAATATACATTATTTTTCAGTTTTTGTTAACCTAACACTTTTTTTCACCTCTGGCAGTTTACTGCTTACCTTTGTACCATGTCTGGTTAGTCACTAGTCTTGAACTGCTTACATTTCAGTAAAAACTAGAAAAATGTGGGTGTTCTAAAACTTTTAACCGGTAGTGTATTTTGAAAAATTCCTATTTATGGTTGACTCATAGCTTGAAAAAATAATAAAAGAAAAAGTTTTCTAAAGCACCATTTCAAGAGCATTTAGCACAATGAATGACCTTTATTTTTTGAAAATCTCAGAAAAAAATGTTCCTCTGGAAGTGTGGGTGGCTGTCAAACTTACTGTATCCTTGCAATGTCTGAGAAAAAGGGAGAAAAGGTGTGATAATTTTCAAAATGCTGCAAACAAAAATACTCCCTGTTTGCTAATAATGTACAACTTTTGTGATCTAAGTTGGAACTCCAGACATTGCGTTGTATTTATCCACATCATTTTCACACATTCATTTTTCGTGATTAATCTAACGCCCTTTTTCCTCCCGTGTTTTTGTGTCTGCCAGTGTTAGACTCTGTACATCATGAACACCTTTGCATGCAAAATCTACTCAGTGCCTGGAATGACTGGATGGATGGTGGATGTATAACTGGGTGAAAAGCACGGTGAATATTCAGCTAAGAATGAGTGCGCATCATAATCCAGCGCTCCCCTGTACAAAGTCATTTGACTCCAAAATAAAATTTCTTTGTGACCAAATGGTCTTCCAGAGCATGAAATTGACCGGGACTAAAAGGTTCTTTAAGGACTGTACAACACACTGACCAAAACTCAGTTGTGCAATATGCATATGTAGGTATGTTGAGTGATGATTGTGCTATTGTAGTCATTAATGCTAAATGACCCTTTTTAATAGATTGTATATTATAATTGTGTGGCAGGAATAGTGAGGTTAGTTTTTATAAGCACAACATGCTTTTACTTCAGTTACTGTGGAAAAAGAAGAATAATTAATTTATGATGGCACACATAGCTCACAGTTAAATGACTGGTACTTTTTATATTAGCAAATAAAAGACACTTATATAGTTTAACAGCTATATTTTTGCTTGCCACCCGTGGCAGCAAGACCCAGTGTCACGACTGCAGCCAGCTTGTTCCTTTGTTTGGTGCCCTTGCTTGTAATTTTGTTCATAAATTTGTTTCCCCGGGTCTTGTTTCCTTTGGTTTTGTAGTTAAGTTTGGTTTTCTCTTGTGCCCTTTGTGGATTTTTCTGTTCTATTGTGTTTGCAGTAGTTGTGTTTTTCTGGTCACCCTTTTGAAAAAAAAATGCCTTTGTATATACCCTCGATTAGGCTCAATCTACTGGATTACATGATACACAGCATCTGTAAATTATAGGCCTCTGTCTGTGTGAACAAAGTCCTGTCACTTCAGACAACCCTTAGGAAGTGGATCGTTTGTATCTTTGGCAGCACATGGAATTAGCACAATATATGGCAGTCAAAGACACAGTGGGAGTATTCACCCTGGGATGTGAGGAGAGGGCATAGAAGTCATGACTAATGTTAACCTCTGAATCTGTCTGTTTCATCAATCTGCTCAGCGTTTAGACTCAGCTACAGAGACTGCTCAGTTCATAATACGATTGCCTTGGGCATTAACAGATGGAAATAACAAAATTCTTTTTCTTTTTAAAAGCCGATCGATTTATGCACTGCTGCACCTGCCTCTGCTTTTGTAATGTCAGTGCCTGTGAGGAAGAGGAGAGTGAAGAAACGCTACTGAAGACAAAGTTCTCAAAACTAAATCCCGAGTGTTCCTTTTTGCTCATAATCCACAGCCAGTCAACTCCAAAAGCTTGTTAGTCTCACAAATTTGTGTAACACAAATAAATCGTTCAAGACTCGAGTTTTATTTGTATTTGCTAATAACTATTTTTCACTGTAGCGTGTCTACGGTGAAGGAACATCATCTTGTTAGGGTTCCAAAACTCAAGACGGATCAATAAATGATCCAGCACCAATTTTCTTTCAGATCACTCTCCATCTTGTGGCTGCCGTTACGGTGACCTTGGTCTGCTAACGATTTAATGTTAACATGCCTGTTTCTGTCTCCTCGAGGCCGCTGGAATGTTCTCTCCGACAGGTACATTGCTAGACGCTGTAATTTCACACTTTGAAGTGGGAAAGAATAATTGCCTTTATCAGCACAACATTGTTCGGTGTTAGCAAACCATTTAAGAAATCACAGTTTTCCATAAAGCAGAATGTAGAGATAGTGGATAGTGCAGAGGACGGGCTCACTTTAAGCGATGATAATTGTCGAGTTAACATTGCTACCACAAGCTGTATTCATGTAAACCATACCAGCTTATGCTTGATGCTGGTTTTCTAGCCCTGCTAAGCTGAACACTCACTGTTGTCCTTGTACCATTTGCATTTGCGCTCCTGATAAGACCGATTTTAAATAAACACAAATGACAACGTATCCAGCCTGGTGTCAATGTTGTTCTTTTGCTCTTCACTTCTAAAATGTGCCGCAGTATTTTTCACTCCATTTACTTGTGTAATTGTTTTAAGCCCAATGGATCTTGCAACCATTGCACATTGACCTGATATTATAACAAGCTACATCTAATTAACAGCTTACAACAAACAGCTTAAAAATGTACATTATTTCCTTTGCTCAGCAGACTTGCACATTGAATCACTACGACTGTGTGATGTAAATTTCTTTTGCCCAATCAAACATGTCCTTATGAGTGTCTACAGCTTTTAATGCATCTCAAAAAGACTCAAAGATCTCCCAGCTTCCATACATGCTGCATGTGAATTAGTGCTCAAATAGTTTCTTATTATTTAAATGTGTTTCCACAAACGTCTCTCTTCACTTCTACCCCCTTGTAGTTTTACAGTTAAATAGGAACAATGTGAGTAAACTACAAAAAAGTAAAATACAGTACCACGAAACAGCAGACAGGCCGTGCACGTTTTTGTTTTGTAAAACGTGAAATCCATGACACGCTTTGTCGAAATTTAAGCTTGGTTAACCAATAACAAGCTAAGCACGTATGCTGCAGGCGTACATGGGCCAGAACAGGACATTAACACCTTCGCTGCTCTCGTGATGTGCAGTAACACTTAACTGAACACAACAGGCAAAGATGAAGGGGGTAAGAGCGTTATGTCCCAAAGAGTGGGGTCTCAGCAGTAAACAAGCTCGGCTAGCAAGAACAGTTATTTCATTATTACCAAGTATGGTGTTTTCGGTTCCCTTGTATTACAGATAGCAAAGAAAGAATTTTAACTAATAAATGACAATGAAGGTCTTCATTCTTGGGAAAAACACAAGATGTGACAATTTGCAGCTGTGACTGAAGTTATAGTTATGCTTCAAAGCCAAAAATTTAACTAGTATTCTACTTATGGCAGTTGCATAACTACCTCGGGTGGTTACAGACACACCATGAACAAATACGACTTTTAAGTCTACAATATGTCATTTTAGTATTTACGTGGATAAAAACAATGACAGTCTAACTCAGAAACGGCTACAATGTTCAGTCGTTGCTCATAAAAATTGTTCCGTTTTTTAATTTGTTGTGTGTGAGATATGCAGTAGGCCATTTGAGTATTCCACTTCCACTTTTCTTGCTAGCACATAACAAATGTTGTAATTTTCTTTTCGCCTTCCAGCTTAGTGTGCCAAAACACTGCCTTCCATTATTGTCATGCAATTAAACCTAGTAGAAAAACACCACATTTTCCAGAGGTCCACTATCAGACCCTCTTATTATTCAGACTGCGTTTTCAACATTACTCTAGCTAAAATGGACTACATTACACTCATACCCATTTTAGATAACACTGAACTGAAATTAAGAATTAAGAGAAAGGTTTTATATTTTACCAATCGAACCATTAACTCCATTTTTATTTATTTATTTTACAAGCTGCTTATCCAGTTCAGGGTCACAGAAGGTTGGGAGTTTAACAGGAGCAAGACAGCTTGCAAGGCAGGTTACACCTTGGATTGGCCATAGTTTTTCAGAGAAGCAGACGAAGTAAAATAATTTGAGTGTCTTAATGGGTGCCCTATGTGATATTTTAGTATTGCACATATACTGGAATATACATGTTCATTTATGAGCTCCAATTAACTTTAAGGGTAATTTGTGATCCATCTCCTTCATTTTCAGCTCATCGTAAACACTCTGGCTGAGCAACCATTCATCTAGTCTCAGTAACTGTGTATCCGGTCCAGGGTTACGGTGGCTGGCGTTTCGTGGTTCCCGACTTCATTAAAGGTACGTCAAATTTATCGCTATGTTTAAACAGAAGTTACGCGTGAATCTCGGGAGGATAATAAAGCACATTCTGTGCTAACTTTTTACACAGAATACATTAAATACATCACTCTCCACTTCATGCGGAAGACCTTTATCATTCAGTGTACATTCTCCCCCCGCCTGCACGCTGTGTGTGACTACAGCTGTCCTGACCTTGGATTGAGGGGGTTGTGACAGGTCTATATATTTCCTCAGAAAGAGCACCATCTCTTCCGGCCTACAGGACAGTCTGTTTCAAGATCTGCTATGGAACCTATGGAACAGCCAGAGACATGTATTTTAAAGAATTCTGTAAACGCGTCCTGTGTGCAAACCTGCAGCCTTGCTTACCTGCTCCTTCTTGACCACTTGCTCTGATGCTTAACTCCACCTATATATGAATGAAATTCTATTCTTTGCCCTGTTGCCTCTACCTTAGGCAGCAAGATGCCCTTGTTCTTCACGTTATCATCAGCTGTAGGGACCAGACCTTCTCTTACCCGTTTGAAACTATTTTCCTTTGTTGACATGCATCCTTCTAGAGAGTTAGACTACCACAGTACCCACTCCATTTTGAGAGGTAAATCTTCTCTACACCAAACGGTTGCTTGAGACGTACTGGGCTACCAGCAGGCTTTTCTGAGACAGTTCAGCTGCTAGCTCCAAAGCCCAGGCTGAAGACAGACCGTTATTCCCTTCAGCTATGCCTTCAGCTGTTATTTTCTGGATGCTGATGCCATTGCTATGTGAGTCCCCAGTGCCCCCCCCCCCACTTCCACCAACTCCACTCACCCCATTTTTCCCTCATCAGTTTCGAAAAACGAGGGAGTTCGTTTCCATACTGAAGTTTTCTGTCACTCCACTCAAGAAGAGAGCCATTATTTCAACATATTCTGTAGCAGCAAATCAACAGATTATAAAATGAAAAGAAACACAATCTAATTATTACAGTTATATTAAATTGAGCACAACTGCTTTGATTTCTTGTAAATCAGAGATAATGCAACTATTAAAATGGTTGTTTTTGTTTACATTTTAAATTACAGTAATGTTAGTTACAATTAAGTATAAAACCCACAACATATTACAAAAAACTAACTCTTTCCCTTGCTTTAAAATGTGTTAATTAAATGAAGCTATCGGTAAGCCTAAGATACATACTAACACACTAATGTTATCAAATGAAAAACATGTTTTTGGAGACCATACTTTTACACTTGACCATTTTTTGGGTCACTAATGCTATAATGGCAAAAACCTGAAAAGTCCAATATGCAATGCAGTCAAGAGTCCCATAGGCATCTGTTATTGATGCAAAGCTTATGGTCTTATGTTACTATGGCAGAAAATGTCATGTATGAGACAGGCTGTGGCAAGGTCCAAATGCAGAGAGGGAGGTTTATTCAAGACAAGGCAAAGTACAAAACCAAAAAGCACTGAACAAGGTTGGTACTAACAAGGGGTTACAATAAACAGCTATGGGGGTAATTACTATACATGCTACACCACTCAACATGCTACACCACTCAACATGCTACACCACTCAACAATTGAACATCCAATAATAACAAACAAGGGATAAGTGCAAGAGGGGAACTTAAATAGAAACCAGGAAAATGAGACACACACAGAAGGCACTAATGACGTAATTACAATGACTCAGCAACATGAAACACAAGGAGGGGCGACACCTAGAGGACTTGAGGAGGCATGACAGATCAGAACATGACAGAAAAGCACTGGAGACAGTTGTCTAGTTTCACTTGACAACTGATATGTCTTCAACAGTTTGCTGTAGAATGTTCTTTTATGACCTCTTTAATACCAATGAATGAAGATTACTTGTGGACTATTTGGCCTACAGTAGTGCAGTGAAGATGTTTCACTTTGTTAAATTCAAATTTTCTGTGAGGTCATAATACATTCAGTTTGAGAAATTAGCTGAGCCACTGATACCATGGCCAGTGGTCAATTCAGCAGTGAGCATTAAAGGGTAGAAAAGGCTGTTTCTCTGCCCTCTTCACCTCCACTGTCTTCATGTTTTACCTCTGGATTAAAATAGAACTCAACTAGACACAAATAGCCAATTAGTGCTGGAGTGGTTCATTATTCACTGGTCCATGTCACCAAATCAGAAAACTGATTATTTATAATGTCATGTAAAGTAATGTAAATGAGTGGATATGCTGCACACGTTAGCACAGAGTTGAGGCCAAATGACACCTGTGTCCAATAAAATTTATCTTAAAAATCAAACTCGGATGGTTTTTTTTCTTGCATGTTTCTTATTTTATAATTTCAGAAGGCCTGAAGAAGTCTGCATATTTAACATAATTCAGTATTTACTGATGAACAGACATTCCTGCCAATTGCTGGTCTTCACCACTTTGTGCTTGTAATTTTAATGTTTTTGTGCATTTGTAGATGTCCTTCTGGTGTCCTGGTTTGTTCCTAGTGCCAAATGACCTGCAGGTTCAGACAAGGGTGTATAAATTGTCCCTTGTCCCTGTATAATTAGGGTGTCACTGTATATGTGGACCATGCATTAGGTTGGGCCCCACTCGGGGTGTACCCTAGCTTGTCATTCCTTGATTTGGCTCCAGGGTACTTGGGTAAGCAGGGTGAAAATGAAAAAAAGTCCTTTCAAGCTACCTTTATATGCAGTACCAGAAAGTGGATGTTTTTACACAAAATAGTTAACAGCAAAAAGAACTTTCTTATTTATGGTAGCACAGCAGAAAGTAGAATTACACCCATCAATACTTCTATATCTCACATTCCACCCTAAAAAATGAGCTGGGGACCAACAAGTCTTGCATTGCTGGACAAGCTATTATGAGATTATGAGATTTTGCCAAATGTTAGAATGCTGACCAGACAGAGGTGCTTTTAAAATGAATTTTTAATGACGCCGGTGGGCACCGCTGTTTGGCTCTGAAAATAGAAGAGTGACTCTGTCAGTAGGAGACCTTATACTTTTGAGCCGAGGATGTTAAATAGCTGCATTAAGAATGCCATTAAAATTGATGCTGGAATCAACAGGGAGATCTTTGTCCTCCAGCAATCTCCGTGGCTTCCTCTTTAGCATCCTGTATTCTAAATGTGTTGCAGTAAAGGCTTATTTATTTAAAAAGTTGTTCGCAATAAGGGATCAAAGTTTGTTGCTTCTGTTGTTGCAAACCCTCGAACTCTCGACCGCACCCAGTCTGCACCAGAATCCGAACAAGCCGTTAAATTCCCTGGTCTTACAAATGGAACGTAGTTTCTTTAAAACCCCACAGGAATCAATTCCTGTCAGTCAAAACCCGACTAGGGAAAAATAATTTGATAACACTTTCATGCCCGAAGTTATTCTTGATTTTGGCCTGCTGCCTCAGCACCATGGGAGTCGGCGAAATTAATTGGCATGCAGGGTAAAAAAAAGGCTCAATCAGTACTTTGTCCACCCCCAACCCCCCCCTCAGCTGGTGAAGATATTCTGCTATCCATGCTGACTAAGTTATACGGCTCTGTTGGCATTCCTCGTCTCGTATCAGCTGCCTTCAATATGCGAACATACTGGTATCATGTGACCCCTTCCCCCACCAAGACAGGCAAAGAATCACTTCAAATTGCTGAATGTCAGGTCACGGAAGTGTATTAACTAAAGCTGGTACACAGACATCAGTTAAGTGGTTTTTGCTTTTTTTCCATGGGCCCGTGGCTTCTGATTGGTCTGTTGATGGAAATCATACCTGATTAGGGCCGATTCTGCCAGGGCCGCTAATCGGGACCCCAGGCTGGCGGTGGGCGCTGGCTTCACCCCTGCGTGTTTCACAACTTGGCTAATCGCACTGGCTGGCTCATGGTCACAAGGCTCTTAACATAAATCTAACCTGACTGCTGTCCAGATTCCACAACATTATGGGCATAATGGCGCACAGCGAAAAATTAACACATTTAAATTGCTGCAATACGTCAAGCTACTAATGTTGACTATTTTTGGTGTTTCCTTAAATTTGTTTATATGTCAAGGAAGTTTATTCTGACAACATCCTTTGAATTTGGGCTTTAGGTTATGCCATGGGTTACATTCCAGGTATTTTACATCCACTCAAAAGGTGCGTTGAAGTAAAGTGAAGTACTGCTGAAGTGACAATGAAGTAAAGGAAAATCTAAATGACCTTTGCTCCGATGATGGTGTGATTGTGCAGAATTCTGGCACCTCACATACGATACACGTAAACATGCCTCATCTGATTATGAAAAGAAATCAAAGTGATGACACAGCAGTTACAAAACTGCAAAGGAGCTTAACCAGAACACGAGAAGCATGTTCTTGGTCGTCTGATTGTGAATTACAGTGGAAACAGCAGGAGAGACATCTCTATTAAAACCACTGAAGCTGGTGCATAAATAAATAAAAAATACAACACTTTGAGTCTCTGCTTCAGAGATGACCTTAAATGCATGTGCATTTTCTTGCAGAGAGTAAAGAGATGCTCGCAAGAAGCCAGTTCCCAGGAGTGAGGGAAGATAAACTAGCAGAAATTACAGACCTTCAAGGCATGCTCTTCGGACAAGGTCATGCCCAGACCGTCCTTCGACCCTCACTGAAAAACAAAGTACCTTTTCTTGGCTCGGTTACATAAAGGCGTGACATAGCCTTGTTAAGGCTTAGGTTCGCTTAAACTGTCATTTCATTCAACAAAAGTAAAAAATGTAAGATATTTTAAAATGGTTTAACAATTACATTTTTTGGTTTCTGCAACCTGTAGTCTTTAAACGTCTTTAAGATGGAATAAAAACATACATGCAATAATGCATATAAGAATTTAAATTATATTTGCAAACAATATAAGTTAAAAACAGGAGGTTTGTTATGAAACTGCCAGACTAACACAGACTACTTCCATAGGCTTTCATGTGTATTATGACTGATTTAGTGTGATAAAATCATTTAGGCATTTGTACCCAAAGCATTGGCGTTCAGAAATATTAGAGAAATAGATGCCCATTCATAGTAATTACAATTAATAGAATTTAGTGCAGTGTAAAACACTATAAATAAAATGTAAAACGGGCACTACAGAGATATATTTTTGCCTTTCATCTACTGGAGTGTAATTTATCATGTTTTTTTATGTAAATCCTGAGAAAATTCCATTATCCATTGCTCTGCTTTAAAATTCATGCTGAATATTAGTTTCAAATAAGTTTTAGAGTCTCTTTGGTTTTTATTGAAGCATGCTTTGAAGCAAAATATTTACTAATAAATATATTCATTGAAGTGTGATATTGTGTACACAAGAATTTGTAACAGGAGTTGGAAGTACTTGTTCCAGCTCTATTTTACATACCCTAAATGAAATTGTACAGTTTGCCCTGGAGGAATTAAAAGTCATTTGATAGCAGCAGACATGTTAGGAGAAAAAGCAGCTCTGCTGATGTCATGCCTCATCCACGTCTGCCCCTCTTCATCCTCGTCTCTTATGTTTATTCGTCACTCTCCTCGTCAACATTACAAATTGGAAACTTGGGGTTTGCAAAGATTTCTTGCACACACATTCTGATGCATATGCTAAGTTCTAGTGAGAAACAGAAAGTTTGCAGCTCAGAAGTGAGTGAATGACTTACTCAGTGTGGGGAACCAGAGCCAGACTTGGCATGAGCTGTCTGGGATAATATATCAATCAACATGCCATTGTCATTGTCCCCCACAAACCGGGCCGGTTGCATCACGCAAAACCAGAATGAACTCACCTGTCTTCTGTTGCAGAGAAAAAGAAAAGATTGCTTCTTGTTATGCTTTAATATTGTGAGATTACTAGTGCATGTATTTGTTGTATATTGCAGTCATTACTGCGCCCTTTGCGTTGTATTTGCCCAGTGAATATGAATAGGCGTGCAGACCGCTGTGTTCAGTGAGAATGACAATGAAATCGAAGAGCTTTTGCGGTTGTGTGGCTCTGACAAGGGGAGGTCCTGTTTGATAGTATTAGTTCGCAGCTCAGAGGAAATAGAATGTCAGCATTCATTTCCCCTCACATAACACTTACTGACTTGAAAGAGTGAAATTAAGATATAACATGGTTAACTGTTTATTGATTTCCAGGAAGTAAGAAAAATTCTTATCTCTTTCCTTGATACATATTTTCTTGTTAGAAAAGGGCAATTCACATTTCTGCAAATACTATACTTCTGCAAATACAGACTAAATTATTTTATTTAAATAACTTTTGTATACTGCCATAACCATTGGTTTGATTGTTAAATTATGAAGTTAGGTTGGTTACATGCCCAAAAGAAAATAAAGTAAATTGTTTTGCATGCCAATAAAATATTTTGTAAATCTCTGGGTGTTAAGTGAAAACTGCCAATACTTCTAATTAAGGACTTGAAAATACCTGTAATAATAACCCACCTGTTAAGGTTTCTCACCACATTATTTTGTTGACATGATATGTCTTCTGCAGTCTGCTACAGAGTGTTATGAACACAAAACCATACCCACTGAACAGTTTAGACAGATTGCAGGATTTAGTCCATTCTCTGCTTATTGTCTTCATGGACAATAAGATACCGCATATGCCTAGCAGGGAGCAGTCTGATGACTTCCTCGCACAGAGATGCACTTGAAACATCAGACAAACAATGTTCCTTAGCCTTGGTGCTAACCCCTGTCCTTATGTTCTGGTGCTAACTCCTGTTCTTATGTTTCACCAATAACCCTTGTCCTTATGTTCCAGAAATAATCCTTTTCATTATGTTCCAGTAATAGCCCTTGTCTTAATGTTCCACCAATAACCCCTGTCCTCATGTTCCTGCAATAACCCCTGTCCTTATGTGCCTGTGATAACCCTTGTCCTTGTGTTCTAGTGCAAACCCTTGTCTTCACATGCTAGTGTTAGTCCTTGTCCCTATGTTCCAGTGCTAACACTTGTACTCCAGTTCTTGTGCTAACTTTTGTACCTTTGTCCTTTTGTTCTAGTTCCTGTTCTGCTCATCAGTCCTTCCCACAATCCCAACCTACCCACATTCATTTATTTCTCTGTATTGTCTTTGTCCCAAACATATTTTGCTGGCTTTCTGATCTCTGGCCTGGTTGTTTACAGAATTGTGTTTTTTGGTTTTTGACAGAATGTTTAATAAATGAGCTGCTTTGCACTTGAATTCACCCATGACTAGCTTGGGCGGTTCATTACAGCATTGTCCCTAACACCTCCAGGGTTGTGGGGTTGAAACATTGCCATAATGCTTATAGGGTTTGTATATTCTCTCTGTGCCTGTGTGAGTTTTCCTCTAGACATTGAAGTTTCCAGAGGCAAGAGGTTCTGCAGGGTGATGAGCTGAAATTGCCTTTAGCACTTTTGTATGGCTGTCCTCTGCTAGACTCATAGCACATCCAGGTTTTATCTTGCCTTGCTCACTTTTCTCACTGCGTCACCTAGAATAGAATCCGGACACACTGAGACACATTCTATAATAAATGATTTAATAATGAATAATTAAGGAACACATAAGCAATAGTGTTGTTAGAGCTGGAGTACGATTATGAGAACATCCTGGTGATCCAATGGCACAAGTGGAACAAGGAATAGAAAAATAGGTAGTGTTACTAATTATGTAAACAAGTTCTTGAAACTGAATAAAAATCCAGTATATGATACCAAAAACATACATTTCTCAGCACAATAACTTACAGTTATCCTTTTTGAATGACTATGATATGACATGCCATTATTGAGGTGGACATGTTCTCAGGATGCAAACATGATTTAAATTATTCAATAAGTCCTGCATTTGCTTTTAGTGTGAAATTAATTCTGGAAAATTGGACAGAAGATGCTTGCCTGTTTAGCCAAATTAATTCAAAAGGGAGATTGTGGTTAGAATAGCCAACAACACTAATTTAACTTTACCTCTTCTGATATTTCCCAATTTCGAGGCTCTTTGGCTGCCCTCTTACCATGGCGGTATGTGTGTAACATAAAGAAAGCAAAAAGGTTTATATACATTCATTTTAATCTTCTGTCAGTTTGTGTAACCAACTTAATACGTGCATGTCACATTCAAGGCTGCTTTTAAAAAGTGGTTGTTTTGTAGCTGCTAGCTCTCATCAAAACCATGAGATTTCTCCACTGTCATCTGTGATTAAAACTCCTGTTAAAACTAAAGAACTAATGAACCCACAAGCTGCCTTGATACAAATAAATCTGATGCTTTTCTAAGTTTTTTCATTAGTATTTTAAAAGCTCAAACAGTCTTTATTTAACTATCACAGACAACTTCGTTGTCACAAAATGGGGCTGTGTGTGAAGCATACACTGATCTAACGTCTTTACTCCTCCTTTAATGAAGACTGAGAAATATCCACAGGCTCATTCAATTTAGTAACACTTAACAACATAGGAAGACTCAAACATTGGGGCTGTAGAAGTGGAAAGTGTTCTCCAGGAATTATCACATTGCACGTCAGTATTTTCCTGTGGAGAGGACAGCAATAAAGATGGGTCAAGAGAGACGGCGAAACAGCAAAGGTAGAAATCCCAAGGATGTCCATATGTGGCACCAGTAGAGTGAGAACTTTTTTTTGTGCAAAAAGAGCATTGGAAAAAAAACATCATTAAAAAGACAGAAAATTGGACCAACATTACCTCAATTATAAATTAACACAGATGAGTGAAAGAAAGCATGCAGTACAACATTTTGTGGTTTGCAGTGGAGTGCTGGGTAAGGAGTGACTCGGGCCTTCCGAAGTTCCCTGCCACTTGCAGACCTGGTGCTCAACCTTCCAGTATGATCTTGTCCAGTTTTCAAACAAATGCTGTGGGAGATAGAGGTCGACCATACACGCTCCAATTTTAAGTGACTAAAACTGAAGTAACTAGTCTTAAAATTTATACAACATGACTATTTTAAAATCTGTCTGTCAAAAATGCTAGAAATGACCATGTCTGCCCACTTGTCCTGAGGGCATGAAGCAGCTATGCCTACTTGCCTGCAAGCCCAATGTACTGTTCTTGGCCATATTCCTAAAGCTGGTAATGTCAGATTGCCTTGGCTTTGTGTCCATTGAATTATATAACGCAGCATACAAATTTAACCAGGGAATGTCAAAAATAGGCTAAAATTGACATCAGCGTCCTTCTATAAACATAAACCAATGTACATGTGCACACATGTGTGTGCGAAAGGAGGTGACCACTGTTGTCACAAGTCACATGACTCTCTAGTTCACTTCCCCTGCTCCTCTTCCTCCACACGGTGTTCTATATCAAACTCACATCCAGTCAGCTTTATGTAATCAAAAGGTGCCGTTATTTGCAGAACAAAATGCAACTGGCTGTACAGAAATTATTACAACAGACAGTATACAGGCATGGGGTACTTCTGTAAAACAAGTGAGATAACATTTAAGTACCTCTGTGATTTTGTACGTAGCAGACAAAAAATGTTTTCAGTGCAAGCTGTTTTAAATTCCTTCATGGCAGCATGCAAAAGTGTCCTTCATGTTTTGAAAAATACAAAAGCCGTAGACAACTATGTACACAGAGCTGACGCACCTTTGAAGGCGCTGTGCTCCTGAGATGGCTAGTGCTATTCATTTGAATGTAAAATAACTTTTATGCAAGTGTGAACGTTGCAACTACTGTTCCTGTATAAAGAATGCAGTGACAGACCTATTTACTGTTAGGTTTTTAAGCCTCCGTACAGTTATATTTTTTTCACGTTTCCAGGCCATGAGTAAAATGAATCTCTTTAACTATAAAAAAAAAAGGTCAAAAGTGTGAACGTTCATAATTTCATCTCAATGCAAAACAAACTGAATAATATTACCTTCAAAGACTGGCAGGGTGTTGAGTGACTATTTAAGATAAGGTATAATGTCCACCTGTTTTTAAAATATTGTATCCCAATTGCCTTTGCACTGGATTCTCCATTGTGCTGCTAGTGACAGTTTTGATGTTGCGTCTGTAGAACTTATTGGTAGATACTGCAAATATGGGCCTTATAAAAATGTTTTATAAAAAAGCAGTTACTTTAAGGATCAAATTATAAAATACATGATATGGTCATTCCAAGATAATGCCTTCTATACAGAAAGACTGTACTACGAATAAACTTTTGCTTTTGTCTCTTTTTTTAGTAAACATTATCATGTATATATATTGAACGCATAATGCATTTTGGGGCTATGCTCTCCACCCCTACTTATAAACATGTAGTACACTGTTGTAAAAATCTGAAATAACATTAATATCTACTCTACTGATTGAAAAAAAAAACTGAAGGCAACACATAGTACTGAAGGCAAAAGGAGAAGGGGATGGCAGAGGATGAAATGGTTGGACAGCATCATTGATGCAGTGGACACGAGTTTGAGTAAACTCCGGCAGACAGTGGAAGACAGGAAGGCCTGGTGTGCTGTGGTCCATGGGGTCACGAAGAGGCGGACACGACTCAACGAGTGAACAACACCAACACACAGTACAAGGTCAAAGTGCAAGTCACAAAATTCTGAGAATAAAGTCAAAATATTCTGACTGACATTCCACAGAATTTAGCCTTTGCCAAAATGGTAAGATAAGACGATGAAAAAAAACGTCGTAGAAATGAAATGACCTCAATGTTAACCTAAAAGTGGAGGTGGAGGATTTTTTTAGCCAAAGAATGTTTTAGGATAGTATTGACTGAAATTCCACAGGATTTAGCCTTTGTCAGAAGGGCACGATACAACGGCAAAAACACCGTCGTAGAAAGGAAGCAAAGTCAATGTTAACCTAAAAATGGAGGTTAATTAAAATGACCAAAACCTCAAAGGCAAACTCCCCCCACCCCTATGATCAGCCCCCACTTGCTGCTCTGTACCAAACTGTCACAGCTAATGCCGTTAACTTCATTGTCAGAATATTCTGAGTTTATTCTCAAAATTTTGTGACTTTATTCTCAGAATATTCTGACATTATTCTCTAAATTTTATTTTATTTATTTATTTTTTTGAGTGGCCCTAAAATGCCATCATACAAAACAATTTTATGACATCTGAAAAATTTATGGAAAAAAATCACTATTTTGGTGAGTAAAGTATTTACAGTGCAGGTAAGATGTATGTTTTTATTAAGTTAAATTGTAGTAAGTGTTGAAACAAATGCTTCTAACTTTAACCCTAAATTAACAATAAATGAATTGTTACCAATATGCCGTAAAATAATTAACACTACAGAAATTCAGTTTATTATACATATCTCCAATTGGATATACTGGCAAGGCGGCACGGTGGCGTGGTGGTTAGCACTGTCGCCGTGCACCTCCAGGCCTGGGGTTCAATTCCCATCTTGAGTCTGTGTGCGTGGAGTTTGCATGTTCTCCCTGTGCTTGGTGGGTTTTCTCCGGGTGCTCCGGTTTCCTCCCACAGTCCAAACACATGCAGGTTAGGTTGATTGGTGTGTCCAAAATTGCCCATAGTGTGTGTGTGTGCCCTGTGGTGGGTTGGTGTCCCCTACCCTGCGCCCTATGTGGTCTGGGATGGGCTCCAGGTTTCCCTGTGACCCTCACCAGGTATAAGCGGTTAAGATAATGGATGGATGGATATACTGGCAAGCACGCTGTGACTGATGGCAAATAAATACGGAGGGAGCGATGGATAACTCAGGAAGGTACTTAATACATATGAATGTTTAACATGGCATCAAAGATGATTAACTGCATCACCGTAGCCCTTTCTTAAGCCGCGATACCAGTTACTCCCCCTAGTGTCCTGGCTGCTACGTAACATGAATTAGACACAACAAAGTGCTTTTAAAAATCAGTTTCAGTAGAAAAAGCTTAGAAACACCAGAGTAACAATGAAACTATAACGCAGGCAGTTTGGATGGCAGCGACATTATGACACTTGTGTGACTTTATGATGCCCGGGTTTCTTCAGAAAAATGCAGCATTTTTACGTATTGACGTTCTTCAGACCTGACTGTATCGCGATCCCTGCTGTACACAGTAAATGTCTGCAGTATGTGTCTTGTGTCAGGGCTCGGTCAGCACCGTATTGGGTATACTGTGATATACACACTACCCTTTTCCTGTGGCCTATTTTTCTGTTTGCAAAAAAAGCAACTAATTTCTCCCCAACAGGAACAAGTCTAGGATCCCCCTGGCACAAGACAGAAAATAGTTGAATCTTTTAACACATAAACACAGAAAAACCCCTGATAAAGAGTGTCATCCTATTCCCACCTAGATCAACTCCTCCCACAGGTACTACTCTCCAGCCCCTCGCTACACACAGGAAGATGCAGCAAATAATCCAACATTACACACAAGTATAACAAATAAGGCCAGTACTGCATACAAGCAGGGGAAAAGAACAAATAAACCCAACACTGCACACACAGACACATACACACACAAACCCAAGACCACACATGAAGAATCTCCAGAAAACAAAAACTAACCCAGACACTAAAACCCAAAGAGAAGAAAATGAATTGATTGGTCTTTGGCCCATGCAGAGGTTAAAGTTCACCATGCACATATAAACAAGGCAAACACAACACAGCCGCTCGGTCGGCCCTGCTGGTCAAAGGGGGGCTTTGCACTGACGAGGAGACGGGTGAAAATCACTCCCTACTCAGTATATAGTGCTTTCACCATTTTGTATTGATGTCCCAATGTTTAGTGAGTAACTGTATCCGCTATATAGTGCACTCAAGTTATCCCACAATGCATCATAAAATGAAGTGTACAACCGATGGTCACTAGCCCAGACCTATAACCCACAATGCATCGAGCTTAAAAAAGTAATAAACAATGCATTGTAATGAAAAAAAGTAATAATGCATTGCGCTGAAAAAAAAAAAATTCGGTGAAAAATGGCAGATAAGCAGGAGGAGTTCTACAAGGTGTTTATCTTGAGAAAAGTTATTTCACTGGAGCACTGCTTCTGTAAACAGGCTCCAGATCTGAGTGGTGGCGCAAGAAAACTATTTAATATAAGCTGTGCAAATCACAACACAAACTTGCACAAAATACATATTTATTGGTAAAATACGATATTAATATATTCATGATATTATTTCACAATAATAAGTAGGTTGGTGCCTGGTTTCGTTTATTTTCCACCACTATTCGTTACGTTTTCTTTATAAGACAACGGCAACATAATCAACGACGCAGAAAATTTTCCAAGTAGTGTGGAAGTGTTCGAATGCTACTTTGGTAGGTGAGCACACTATATCGTCTGCTATTTTTAATACCCTATATAGTGACTAGGGATTGAGTGAGTAGGGAGTGATTTCAGACACAGCCAAAATGTATTAAAATTTAGGAAACCCTGAAGAAACTAGGGTGGTACATGACACACAGTATATTAGCACTTTGACATACACACTGTATATTAGCACTTTGTATGTATGTCTTCTGCATGGTAGGAACCGCTGAGTTGTGACTCATGTTTCCTCTGCTGTCAGTAGGGGGTAATTCCATATTTCAGTCTCGCACCTGTGGCTCTGAGCTCCCTGAACAGTGATTATCTGTTAATATAAGTGGCATTTTGTTTCTTAACAGCAAATTTGGATGCTGACCGCCTGTAAAAAAAAATAAATAAAAAATAATAGCTTCCTTGTCTAGTATGTTTCTGTGTCTTGTGATGGAAAACCCCGTGGAGCTTCATGCACCTCTAGAAAGAAGCTGGTCCCATGTAAGAAACACTACAGGCCTTAAATTTGCATTCTGTAAATAAAATAGTATTCTCACACAGTTATTATGTCTTCAAAGTTCAGGTTTATTAACATAAACGTGACATTTTATATAGTGTTTTTTAAAGAATCTTTACCTTAAATATTTATTATGCTGACACAGGCTTAGTTGAGTCATGTAGAGACTTATTTACATTGTCCATACAAGTAAGAAGTGTCATACTCTAAACAAGCAGGGGTAAGTGTGCTGCACACCTGCCTACTGTTGTACAAGATGCACAGATGAGGCTGTGTGGGCGGCCAAACGCCAGGGGTCACAGAGCAGACGTGGATGAACACGTTATTCACCTCACTATGAAAAGCTCAAAAAGAAAAACTATCAAAATGGAAATGAAACTAGCTTTCCTCAAAAGGAAAGTAATAAAAGGAAAACACTGTGATTTTTTTAAAGAGAATTTTGCTTGAAATTCCTGATTCTGAAATAACCCTACAGTAAATTTCACCTTAGTTCAACTTGGGCCCAATCTGAACTGGAGTGAGTGAAGAGAGGGTCTTCACCACACAGCTTAATAGACCTTCTGGACTATATTTAGCTGAACCACAGGGTGACTCAGAAGCAGGATAAACAAATTATGTACAACAGTGAGGTGTAGCGCCCCAGGGGAAGAGAATTCAGCAGCTCCAACCAGCCCGACTGTTAAGGACTTTTTGGAAATAAAAAGGCTTTATTAACAAGCTTGATATTAAATTTCTAGAAAACAAATTAGCATCATGCTTTTCAAAAATTTTAATATAAGATGTATGTCCTGAAACTGAGCTGCCATTGTATGCAACCTATTGTGGTCATGGTTGTCCAAGTGAGTCATCTCACAGATATTTCAGAGAGGAGGCCACAGGTGTTTCCCGTTAATGTAACAATGAGACACAGTTGTCAGGCAAAATAATGTTTCTTTCATTTTTGATTCTAAATATTACTGTGTTGGACTTTTACCTCCTTTCTAAAGTACATATATTTAAATTTTGGGAATCTTATTCAACGCAATTCAATGCAATATTAGATATAATTAACTAATTATAAATAGTTTCTTAATCATTACTGGCTGCGATTTTAAGCAACCAAGTAAATCCGTGAATGGCTGTTTTAAAAATGCTGGCATTTCAGATGATTCACACACTATATGCAAAGTGTTTTTCTTTGTTGTATACTATATAATCCATGATACATTTAACTTTTGAATTCAATAGCAGTATAATATACAATAAAGCTCTGCTTTACTGTGAAACCCTGGAGGCAAGGCTTATTTTCAGTGACAAAATACAGAAGATATTTAAAACTAAGTTACTAAAAATGTGTGCGACATTCACTTATGGAGAGGTTTTTCTTTTTTTATATACAACACATCTTTTGTGGACCATTTATCTTTGAAGGTGTTCATGCATCCTCATGCCAATCAAATCACATTAAAAGGTGAAAGGTCAACAATAAACATCACAACTAGTAAAGCTGTCTGTCCTCTACTTTTCCCACTACTGTAAATATGTCCAGAAGCACCATTAGTCCATGAATTTGACTTTGACTTCAGTTTTTTTTACTGTTAGAATTGAATGATGCCGCCTGCAGACACACAGAAGATCGAAGCTAAAGAGGCAGCTTTAAAGGGTGAATTTAACACTTCGACTCAGTAAAGGAGAGTGTGACGTTTGGTAGTTTTCTCCTGGCGTTACTGACGAGGACTGCAGCTCCTGCTTACTTCCACTTACTTACTGTGATCAATGTCACCATACAACCGCTAATGTACAATGGCCACAAATCAGTGAGCTGACACTGAAATTGCTGTACACAAACAAAAAAGTAGCAAAGGTTTGCACGACTAATGTGGTCTGTTTTGTTCAAGTGCAAGCCAAGCCAAGCCAAGCCAACTTTATTTATAAAGCACTTTGAAAAACAGCAAAAACTGACCAAAGTGCTTGACAATTAAAATAACAATGCCCAAAATAAATATAAATAAATAATTAAAAACATAAAAGAATGTAAAGGAATAAAATAATATGAAATTAATGCAATCACCAAACTCATACTGGGTCAAAAGCCAGAGAGAAGAAGTGGGTTTTCAACTTTGATTTAAAAATAGACAGTGAAGAGGTCTGTCTAACTTGCAGTGGCAGTGCATTCCACAAGTTAGGGCCTGCAACAGCAAATGCCCTCTCACCCCTGAGCGTCCGCCGTGTCCTCGGCACGTCCAGGAGCAGCTGGTCAGCTGATCTAAGCGACCGGGAGGGAGAAGCGCAGACACAGGCAAGAGCGAGATGTTATGTCCTAAATCCGTGGCACTAAAATGACATTTACTCAACTTTTCTAGTTAAGACTGAGTCAAGCCAGTGTAAAACATTTTTAAACGTTGTTAAACTATAAAAACAAAAACTTTGTTGATGTGACTTTTTAAAGAAATCTGCATATACAGTAATACAGTAACTAGCAATTACATTTTAATGCAGATGATTACAATAAACGAAACAACAGTTGCAGTGATAAATGTAAATTTATGCAGATATTTTTACAGCACCTATAAAGGTATAAAAATGGAATTGTGTCTTAAACAGGCTCCACAGTCCATATACGACATCTGTGACCAAGCGAGGGCGACATACACAGAGTGCATAAAGTAGGGTTTTATGACTTGTTTTATTTATTTTTTATCCAGAAAAGAATACTGTTCTTTTTAAAGACATAAACATTTTTGAATTCATTTGCGAGGAGAAGTGGTGAATGGAATGAATGCAACAAGAAGGAAGAGTGTTTGCCAATCCGGTCAGTCCTGGTACAATTCCTCTGCAAGTGTTTGTGTTATAATGTGTAATAAATGGATGTGACTAAAACTGATAACACAAACATGGTTACCCGGGAACCCTGTGATCAACAAAATACATTTTTGGGTACCCACAAAGACATCCAATGCTACTATGACAATTAATTAGTCTTACAGATGCATGTCATTCACTATGTCTGCATCTATGTACTCAATAACGCCATCCTCTGGCATCAGTCGTCATGACTACAGCATGAGCATCTTAGTGAAACGCCCGTTAAACAGCAGGAAATGGTGGGTCATTGCCGTTTGACCAGTGCAGTGAAAGTTTCACCCTGATGGAGAGCCCGGTGCTGTGATACAGCGAGAAATGCACAGTTCTAGTAATTGCACTTCCGTCTGCCTCTCAAAAGACAATTTTTGCTGATTACCCCCTTTGTTTGACTATGTTTTATGGTGATCTGCTCCTTCCTGTTCCTTCAGCAGCTGTTATGCATTTCTGTAGGATGAGAATATACGTAAATGTTCATTAACATGATACGTCCATATCTATGCTTAAATCAGACTATAAAATCTATACATATTTCTTACAGGACAGAAATAATGTCACGTCCCGCCTCTCATACCTCGTGTGTCCACTAGATATCGCCGGTCCTCATGTGTGTCACCTACATACTTACCCTTCGTTATATGTTGCCAGCCCTGTGTATTTCCCTAGTTAATTCCTGC
>JABJVR010033756.1:0-29690 GCA_025773905.1 Chitala chitala
AGCCAAACGCCTAATTTTTCATGGGGCACAATTGGCCAAGTGCCTGATACAACTCTAAACGCAACTCTGTTATCATTTCAGTGCCATTCGTACTCCTGTGTAGGATGTAGGAAGCAACTGATTAGCGTAGTCTAAACCAAAACTACATGTACGGGAAGTCATGAAGGTCTCACAAAAATTGTAACCTTTGGTAGTTTTCCGTGAAGACAAGTTTGATATTATGAACAGCTATTCGTAATATTGAGAACACTAAGTAGGACTTTTTGCTAAATTGGCATGTCCTTTTGTCCCTGGTAGTACATCAGTGAAAACGTTCGAGTATGAAGCCTTTATGTAGATGTTTTTTCCGTAAGGCGTCGCTGCTGACCCAGTCTCTGCCCACTAGTCTCATGAATGCTGTTATTCAGTGTTTTCCCCTAACTGTCATAAGAGTTCATTAGGCCTACACTACATGGACAACATCCTTGTGTATGGATCCCAAGTACAAATGAATTTTGCTCGGAACTCCAACAATTTTATATTCGCCATCTAGTTTTGTGGCCTTATAAAACTGGGTTTTCACACCTCTCCCCACCCCCAAGTATAAATTTAACTGCGAAATAATTGCTTTGTGTATGGGTGTGCTGTAATGAAACTGGAATGTGAACGAGTTGTACGATTAGTAAGGCAATGTTGGTGCAGATGTGATGTGAGATGCTGGTTTTAGCTTTTTTTGTCTGCTGTAAATAAAAGCCCTGTGTCACAGAGCCAATGAGATGTCCATCTTGGTTTTACCCTGTTGGTAAATGTTCTGAGCTGAAAAGCTTGTCCTGGTCCGTCACTCACTACAGGAATTCATGAATGATTAGAGAGTTCAGTGCACACATCTGAAACAGGAAGTTGAGAGGTTCAGTCCTATCCAAAGGTTTAGTGGTTTGGGCCCCTGTTTGATGAACCACTTCATCTCAGGCTTTATGTGGCTCCACCTATTTCCTCATAGGGCAAAATCTTTTGATACTGTGCCTATGGACCCTCATTGACAGAACTATTAACTAGTCATGAAGTAGAAAATTCATATTTTTATATCTCCCCAGGTATACATTGATATTGACACATTTACCGTTACATTGTATATGTGCAGGTATGTTGAGAAATTACTTAGTCCATTGATTTTATGGACAGAAAAACTTAAGGTCCACCTGGAGAGAGGCTAATATTTGGATTCCCCCCCTCCATTTTGTTACCTCTTTACCTGGATATTGGCATCTTAATTGCTTAATTTTTATTTTATTTTTTGCAGGTGGAGCAAGATGAGGTAATTTAAAATAGTTTTAAAGCACATTGTGCATGCGGTATGTTTCCTTTTTCTGGAATGTAATGTCAGGTTGGCTTGTCATATATAAACTTGCCAATACATCTGTGTGAAATTAGAGGGTGTACAAACAGTACAGTATTGAAATCTCATTGATAACCTGAAGTCCTGTGAGTCAAGATTGGAAACAACAGCATGTATTCTTTGACCACTGGGAATCCAATGTCAGAGGACTGAAGTGGAACTTCCTTGTGCTAAAAATGGCAAAACTCAAATTCACAACATAGACTTTGTCTTCTGGGCAAGTCATTTGAAAAATGTCTTGGAGTGGACAATTGTATGTAAATATGAGCAGGTGGGAGCAATGTATACATGTATCCACAAATGTACAGTGTTTAATAACTTGTTTTAGTGGAAGATTATTTCTGCACAGTAGTGTTAAATTGACTTTTTTTTTTTTTTTCCTCTAGCAAAAGTAAAATGCAGTTCAAGTTGCCCTGGTCACTTCAACAGAAGCCAGAGGTGCACAGAATACCTTCTGTACATAGATTTGTTTGCAGATATTGTTCCAGAATGTTAAGCTTCAGAATTACTTTTTTAAGTAAATGATTGTTTAAAATCTATTTTGTAAAGAAATGGAAAGTTCCATTAGTTTGAGTACAGATTTAAAGTATTTGCACTAACACACGTGATGTGCATGATTTTAATAAAAATGGCTTTACTCTCCTGCAGTGTGTGGTTCCTTGGTGCATGTGGACATGGGCAACAAGACCAGGCTTAGGAAAGGAGAGTGTTGGCTCTAGTCAGTCATTCCTGAAAAGGCCTTAACTGCCAAGACGTGCCATAGGTTTTATATTGTACTTTTTCTTTCTCACCTGTCATCTGTGGCACCAGCATTTTTTCAGC
The DNA here is from genome assembly GCA_025773905.1 of Chitala chitala. Classification (NCBI taxonomy): domain Eukaryota; kingdom Metazoa; phylum Chordata; class Actinopteri; order Osteoglossiformes; family Notopteridae; genus Chitala; species Chitala chitala. Next base: position 2,198 of record JABJVR010033756.1, read on the forward strand.
CAGCAATGCAGTGAGTTATGTGAAACATTTTTAAAGTTTAAAGTCAGTATTCATTTTCACAAGTGGTAAAACTGCCATCAAGTAAACTGGTGGCCTTCAAAGTATCAGGTGTATGAAAGTGTTTTATAGATGTGCCTTTAACAAGTTAGGAGACGTGGATGCTCATAGAAACCAACTGTGTATATATATATATATATATATATATATTATATAAATTTTTTTGCACCAGAAATTTGTAGCTGTGTCTTACAATAAAAACCTGAGGGGTTGGTGTGCATAAAGTTGGGTGTTGACTGAAGTGGGCATAATAAAATACCATAGTTTAAACTGAAAGACACTAGATGGCAGTCCTTAACAAAATATTTTAAGGCACTTAATCCTGGTTGTGTATAGTGGGTTTAACTGAACATGGGAAGGCATGTCCTGGTGCAGGTAGATTTTCCCGTGACTTAGTATTCGTTTGCAGATTGCATATGGATGCACTATTTTCAGCTGACGAGTTGCTTTTTGCTATCGTATGCATTTCTGTCCTTGTGTTGGTTTCCTAGCTTTCCAGTGTATGGATCAATTGACTGATGAACCCTGCTGTGCTAACAGCAAGTTTATCATTTTATTTGATTGTCATATGATGGCAGACTTCACTGAATTTTGTTATTCTGTTAACTTCACAAGGTGTAGTTCCATGATTTTGCATCAGTAAGGAGGCTGTTCTTGTGTGGAGCTCGGGAAAAATATGGTGCTTGTAAGCAAACAGACAGCTGCCATGAAAAAGGACCAAATCGGATGGCTTCAGGGTGCTGTGTTAGCATGCTGAGAGCAAAGACTGCTGACGTTCCCGAGGTGGTGTTGATGACTTGCTAATTCACACACTGAGTCAGTGCGGCCTGAATAGAACAGGTGAGACAGACAAAAGTAACTGACAGCCTTGTCTGAATCAGACCAGGGATATGTAATCCCTTCATAAGAGCTTGCTGGTGATTCAGGCTTCAGTATGGAGGCTTCTGACTGCAATAACAGCTGCTAGTATAGCAAGTACACCTGGGACGTGTCCTTACTAAACCTTTTAATTATGGTCTACTGAAAATGAGTCGGTAGCATCATAATCAGAGAATGACTAGGGGTCTGGGACCCCAGGGAGCAGATGATTGACAGCTCTGCTCAAAAGTGACACTGCAACACAAAAGTGGGCGGGTCCCATGACTAAGATTGTTACACATGGATTCCTGTTGCCAGTCGTTTTCACAGGGACTTGGGGAATAATGAAGTACTTGTACTGCCAGAAACTTTGGATGACTTAGTAGAACAAACCATGAATTGCACAAATGTCTTTTTGGTTCTGTTTAGTAGTTTTGGTTTTCTATATTGGACGTCAGAAATTGAGAGAGAGAGGAAAAAAAAACAGCCGAACATTAGAAATGCATGTTATTTTAAAAGCGAGCTATTAAAAGGTGTAGAAGCAGTCAGGCCCAGCGTGAGACGTGTCACTGTTCTTATCAATGTGCGTCTGGGTGATATCCACATGTGCCCAGCCAGTTGTGTTCCAGGCGTGGTCCTGTGCTCTTCCCATGGGCTCTGATGCAATGCCCTTCTCTCTCCCTCTCAGCTGAACCACACTTATCAAGGCTCAGTATTGCTGAAGGAAAAAGATATGTGTGTGCAATAACATGGTGTCTATTCTGAAGTACACACGAAGATTTATGTAAAATGAGCCGCATTTGGGTGGAGTGAAAGGGTGAGGTAAGTGCAGGAAGTGTCTGTGTGGGAGGTGTAGACGGCTGGCATTTACACCTGGGGGACAGGAATGGATTTCCGAACATTAACTGAAACATAATCAGGAATCACGACAGCCTTTACAAGTTGTGAATTTGGTAATCCTGCTACCATTTTGGAAATGACACTGCTGACAATTAAGTATGTGTAATTTATGAGTAACACTTTGTATCACGTCTCAGGTACTAAGTGTATCGTACAACATGCATACACCGGACGTTCTAATGCCACGCCACCTTTGCACCAAGAGAGAAGAGCCAGTGACTACTCCTGTGGTCCAATTATTGTCTTACGATGACTATAAATATTTGGAATTCATGTTGGAAATTTTTTTAAAAGAAAAATAGCAATATACACGAGCAAAAATACAGGACATGAAATGTGACGGAGAACACTGTGTGGACATGTCTTACAGTTTTATATCAGCAGTTTGTCAAGTAATAACAATGGTTTGATTTTTGTAATTTTACTGCTCCCAGGACAAAGTAGCGTATTCTCGTAATGTCCAGCACCTGACGTATTTTTGCATTTAGCAGTAAATTCCACAAAAGCTATCTCACCACACAACACACCTCTTTTGCGCCAAGAGAAAAGCGTCATTGGTCTTGCCTTTAAAACCAGCCGCGCATGCGTGAGTTTTCATTCAGTAAGGAAAGAAGACTTGGGTGCAGGATAGAAGTTACTTCAAACGCTTCTTAGTCGCTCTGAAGAACGGAACCAGCTTTGATCAACCACTAAATACTTGGAATAACGAAATGCCGGTGACAGAGAGAGACTTAGCGGACGACGCGCCATGGAAGAAAATCCAGCAGAATACGTTTACCCGATGGTGCAACGAGCACCTGAAGTGCGTGAACAAGCGGATAGCCGACCTGCAGTTTGACCTGAGCGACGGCTTAAGGCTTATTGCGCTGCTGGAAGTCCTCAGCCAGAAGAAGATGTACAGAAAGTATCATCCGAGGCCAACTTTCAGGCAGATGAAACTGGAGAACGTATCGGTGGCCCTCGAGTTCTTGGATCAAGAAAATATCCGCCTTGTGTCCATAGGTAAGTCATGCGTGCGTATTTTCTAAAAATTCTGTTGGGTATTCTGTTGGCCCGAAATAAAACATACTGTGATATTTATACGCGAAAAACAGCGAGATCTGTTCTGCTCAGTGGTCTCCACTGTTCAGCTTAACTGTGTGGGAAATGTTGCGTATTGTTTTCCCTGCACGCGCTTCTACACCTGTCCTGCCTGGGTAGGGATTGCTGTGACCGTCCCGGTGGCCAGTATTGTACACCCGCATTTTCAAGGTCTGATCTGGTCGGACTAGACAACCGTCGATACACCAAAGAAAGGGAACACATATTGCCACCCTTACTCTTACAAAGATATACATGGGGTTTTTTTTTTTTTTTTTTTGTTAGAATGGATATTTAATTTATGGATTTTCTGCAATCACTATAAGCCAGTATGTGACAGTGTATTCATTACTCGTTGTTCGAAATACTTAACCGATTTATATTTTACTGATATTTAATTTAGCAGATGCAAGGTATAACAGTTTTGAAAATAAATCGGTTAACCACTATCCATCTTGGCGCAGCTGCGGTGGGCTTGCCTGTAGAAGATTAAGATCTGAAATGTAGCCGATCCGCATTTTTGTGTGGGTATCTGGTGATATCCGAGTGCTGTGAGACTCCTGTCTCTTAGGTGGGGCTACCCTTTCTGCGTTACTTGGTGCAAAATGCATTTTAATTTTACTTGTCTGTGTATAAACTTGATTACACTAGTTAATAGATTTATTTTTCTTTCCTTTCTGTTTGTTACAATTTAAAAACTTAATTCGCTAAAATTTTGTTCAATATTTATGCCAAAGTATGAATACAAGGTCAGTCAGTCACTGTGAGTGATAAGTGTACCTACTGGTCATTAGAATACATACCGTCAAATTCTGTATAAGGTAAAGTCTTTAAAAGCATTAGCTATTTTACGTCAGTAACACTTTTTTTTTTTTTTTTTTTGTAACTGGATTGTGTTGAGAGCAGTGGAAGATACTGCTGAGAAGAAATGGCAAGATCCAACATAGAGGACAGTAATAATGTTTTGGCTGGACAATATTTATAAACTGGTTTTAAAAAAAAAAAAAAAAAAAAAACACTTATGAAATTGCATGGTGCTTGCTTCATATGTCCAAAGTTGATGGTTTGAACATCCAGTCATATCAGGATTTGCTGTTTCTTCTTCCTTACTTTGTATGGGTCTTGTCTAGGTCAAGGGTCAGCAGCCCGCGAGTTTGGAGTCGCATGTGGCTCTTCTACCCCTCTGCAGTACCATTCCCTGTAATGGGAGAGGGACCAAAAATGGCTCTTTTGATAGTGAAGGTGGCAGACTCCTGGTCTAGTTTGTCTGAACGTTTGGAAGTCGTGCACTTTGTCGGTGAACAGTTGACTTAAAATTATCCTCAGGATTTGCAGTTTCATGGAGTGTGAAGATTGGCTGTCTGATCCAGGTTGGACTGTGTGAATTCTGGAATAATTTCTCTGCTGCACTGACTGTGTACAGGTGCCACGCGTTGCAGTTCAAAGTCATGCCATAGATGATGAAGACAGCAGGGCCCAACAGAAGTCACTAACCTGAGGTAGCATACCTGCCACAGTAATGTGAGCCTGTTTGATAACGTCAGTTATCTCACCTACACAAGGCGCAGTCAGTTTTGTGCTCAGTCCACAATTAGTCATACCGGAATGACTTTTTATCTAGGAGTAGAAAACAGGATATGCTGGCCGTTGCTGTGGAAACACTGACACATTACTGGTGGTTGACAAGCGACAGTAGTGTGTTGAGGCTTGAATCAGGCTGATATTTTTGGGAATGAGTAGCACATTCCAAGTCAAGGCTGAGTGGGCAGAACTATGAAGGTTTACTACGGTCCATCTGCATGTGTTCTAGCTGTTAATGTTTTCTGGCATTTGTGCACCTGGCAAAGTTTTTTTTTAATTTATTTAGAAATACAAATTAAGACTGAGCATGGTACAATTTTGTTAAAGTTTTCTTTTTCAGCTTCACAGGGGTCCATTTTTAAAGATCTGCAGGTAGCTGTCATTTCAAGAGTATGAACAGTGCAGTTCTTGTAATGTTTAACAGTGTGTTATGCAGTGTGTTTTCCAAGCTGTTTTCAGTTGGTAACCCTGTGCCAGACTTAATGGGTTGCTTTTCCAACATATCGATCTTGTTAGCAATACGTGTGGATGGATTTTAGAGTCACGTGGTTGCTACCCGTCTGTGAATAGTTAGTGGGTTTTTTGAAGTGAGATTTTGGTGGGTTTTGTCTTACCAGCCCATGTACAATGAGTCAGCCTGTAACCATGGTGTTATTAGGGGAATTTGACAAATTTTGCCTGTTCAGAAGTGAACTTTGTAACCAAGGCAAAGAATAAGTTTTGCACTATACAAAAGGTACACTGAATGACATTAAGCCCATCTAACCATTTGTAAAAGGCAAAAAGGAAAGGGCTGTCTAGTGCAAAGATCAGATGTGAGCTGATATTGTTTAGCATTTCACTTGAGTGTCTGCTATACTTGCTGACCTGGTTAATGAATTACATGTTTTGTGTGTAATCAAAACTTATTTTATCTGTGTTAAATTATTTGATAAATTAAATGTAAAGAATGTCAGATAGGGTAGCTTGTGACACCTGGATTGTGTAATGCATTGCTGTATTGCTTGGGAATTCTCTGCATTCTTGTTCATCAAAGCACTCTTGTCTTCTGGTGTGGAACGTGTTGCTTGATCATTATAGAGGTCTTTTTGTCAGTATGTTTAACGTAAGGTTCATCTCCTTTTGGGACTTGCTGGATGTGTGTTCAGAAACGTGCATGCATCTGTTCTTCATGATGCATCAGTCTTTTGGTGACAAGGTAACTGCCTTGTGCACGCTTACTTTGTGGGAAACTGTGTCTTGGAAGCTCTTGAAAGCTCTTATTTCTTCTCACGCACAAACAGAAGGATTTGGTCATTGTAATTGAATTTGCTGCGTTTCCTGTGTGCTCGCCCTTCATGGGATGCAGAGAGGCCATCAATAACACCCCCAGAAGCTGCTGAGAGAGGATAGAGTGCATATCAGTGTGTTGGTAGAGCAAGGGTAACCAAACCTTTTTAGTGTACAGAACAGACAGAACTTTAAAGTATTCCACATAAACTGCCATGCTTTCAATGTGACGTTTTATAGGATGACATTAACACAAATGACATAAGTTCCCCTCAATGTTGAAGTAGTTTGGAAGGTTTTATAGCCTCGTTTGCTAGCTTCTCTTCACACACCACACACAGAGGGTTTGGGACAGTGGCATGCTGTGACAAATTTGCCTGTTGTGTTGTCACATTTTTGAATGAATGTTTTCTTTTTTTTAATGTTGCTTTTGTCCTTGTACGCCACTGGCTGTTTTTCAGCAGTGCCACTGTAAAAATAAATAAAACTTTTGCTCATGTAGGTTGTTTCCTTGTTTTTCCTAATGCTGTCTTAGACAGTCTAGCAGAGACCTAATGGCATAGCCTAGTGTGCCCCACTCAGGCAGCGGTACAGTAAGCAGGCACAGCTGCACACCGAGAGTAGGAGCCCAAAGTGGCAGGTTCTGATAGCTACCATAAATGTGTTAACATACTGATTTTTCGCACCTTGGTGAATACTGACTTGATGTGTGTTTATGAAGGTTAAACCACACCTACCCATTCAGACAGGTAGTGGGGTGCAGTATGTCTTTTCAGAGCCTTAAGCCCGCCCCAAACACAAGTATTAAAATTTAGTGTTTGTTTTCAGAGTTCTATCTCTTGGGAATTGCAGGTTATGATCGGGAGTGAAACTGTTCAGCTGCTTATTTTTTTTTATTATTTATTTTTATTTTTTTAATCCAGTTTTGTTAGTTGCTGTTAACGTGCCATATGCTTATTGTTGTGTGCATATGTAGCTTCTGGTAAATGTCTGTCTGGTAATTAAAAATGGAATGCTACGTAATGAATTGTCCTGGTCATTATTTGTCAGTTTTGTGTGTGTTTTACTATAAAATGGTCTCATTGCGTGAGGGAGTTAATACTTGTGGTGCTTGTTATATTTTTGCCGTGTCTCATTCTTAAACTTTCACTTGAATGCCATTTAAATGGTTTTCATAATGAAAGCTGAGTTTGGATAGTCTGATTTTGATCTACTATATTTGTTTCACATTTTATATAGTTAAGTAACAGTAAGACAGTTTGACATGGGTCGCTATGTGAAATTTGCAGCAACAAACTTGCTGCTGTTACTTTTACAAGGAGCATTTTGTTTGATCGTTGACTTGCTTATCCATTGTGTCATGGATGTGGCCTTGAGCAGTCCTGCCTCCCAGCAGTGGCTTAGCTTCTCTGTGTGGTTGCTTCTGGTGTCCTCGGCAACCGTGTGGAAATGGATCCTGTGTCTAGACATGCCGGACTGCAATCAAAGACCTGTAGAAGACTTATTGTAATGGTTCTTGAGCTGGGCCTTTTCCAGTTTGTTGAAATGGTCTTCATCCCCAGACGAGGCCAGACGTTTTTAATAAATATAGTTGTCTCCCTCCTCCCTCCTTTCCCTCTGTATCCTTTTTGGCATCATGAAGTGCCGCTAGATCATATCTGGCTCCATTGTAAACCTAATATTATGGAAACCTTTGCCAATCAGCAGTGATGACAGGATCTACTGCTATAAATTTGTTTTTTTTATTTTTTTTTTTATTTATTTTTTTTTAACACTCACTTAGAAAATGAGAGTACTGCCTTTTTGTGCAGATGGTGTGAAACGTGCAACATATGTTGATTTGTTAACGATTATTTTATAGTATGCTCAGTAACCAGCTCATAGACTAATACTAAGGATGCCTCTGGTGAGAACACTGGTTCATAGTCTTTTCCGCTTTTGAGACCGAGGTTGCACCATTGTTTGGTGTTTTGTGTGTGTTTTTAAATGGTTATAGCCTACTTAACCTTCCAGACTTTGAAAAAATAAAGTATCTGTTTTCAATACGAGTGTTTCTCAACCTGGTGTTTTTAACAGAGGAGTTTAGCTCTTGGTGTTTATGTGCATCAGTACAGTGCAGCTGGTATCGCAGTGGATCGTTTTGAAATTGAGGCTGCTTGGTTATGGCAGTTTGTCCTTGAATGTTGGCTCCCTTCATAAAGGATCCCTGTGCACTTGATGACTAGCTACCCTCGTGCATCCATCCATTACAACTTTTTCACAATTGGCAGCCTGTTACCCATTGGCTGATGAGATTTTCCAAAACCCTGAATTCAGAACTCTTTTTCTGAGTTTGTGCAATAGCTTGTGAAATGCCACATCTTGACGCAAAAGTAAACGCTGGTAGGATTTCCCTGAAGGGCAAGTCGGGTGCCCCTTTTGGAGGTGGGCATAATTCTTTGCTTATATTAGCTGGCCTGCCCTTCTGTTCCTCACTGCTAATGTAGCTCTGAACCTTAGTGCTCACTGCATAATGTTTAACTTTTCATCCTTTGACCACCTCTGTCCACCATGTGTCAGACATGTGCCATATTTGTTTAGATATGAGACCAGTAAGCCATGTAGAGCCAAGATGAACACTTTGAGCAGCTTTGCAACATCTCTGGTTGGGTCAAAATAGAGCTTGAACTTCTTAATTCTGTCCAGGTATGGTTTTTTTTCATATGTGAGATGCTGCCCAAGAAATAGAGGAAGAGCTGTGTTACGTGTGCGGAGTTTGCTGTAACAGGAACTCCTTGGTCACTTCAAGGGACCTTGACAGTGCGATTGCAATACGAAAAGGTGATGCTGCAGTTTTTGGGAAACTCTCTGGCCGTGCACACTGAAGATGCTTTGTGTTTATGACAGTCCTGTGCGGTTTGAGAACTGTGCATATGCATGGCTGTCACAAGAATTTCTTCATGGGCGAGAAAACAATTGGTGTTGATAGTGGTGTATCGGTAGTAGAGTCATAAAAACTGTCCTCCCTAGCAGCTCAAGTTACACAGTATGTGGTAACCTTGTTATATTGTTGTTACTAAAAACTCTTATGCTGTTTTCTGTGAATGATGCTTTTGCTCAGTTTTATTTTGACCCTTTCGCTGGATTGTTTTTGAAGGTGAATGTGTGTACAAGATGTTGAGTCATATGGTGTTGCCTTCTATCACAGAATGTACATCTCATTAGTTTAAGAAAGGTGAGGTTAGAGTCGTAAAGAATAGGGGGTCGTTACATATGACAACCAATGACTGAATAAACGGGGGGGGTATTTGTTAGACTAATGACTAAACTTCCAGATAACCTCATCTGGACGACTGAGAATCTTCATAGACACAGAATGTACAGTTATGAAACTGGTACTACAATATATAAAAAAAAAAAAAAATCATACTATTTAAGCAAATATAAGCAGTTATTTCAAATCTTACAGAAATGAAGGGAAGCTTTTAGCATGAGGATGGTGTGAACCTATTGGGGTTGCATGAAAAAAAAAGTATGTGCTGTGTCTAGTATGTTCTCCATGCTTTGAGAGGGAAGGTCAAATGGGGTTCTCTTTCTGTTTTGGTTGGTGAAACGCCATGTGATTTATGTTGGCATGGTGTTCTGCTGTTGTGTGGAGATCTGTACACTGCTGGTTGCCTCCCACCTTCTGGCAGATGCCTCAGTCCTTTTGTGCACTCTGCTGTAGTCTGGCCTTCCCTTCAAATGCCAGAGAGGCATAAATCTGGGTAGCAAACCAAGGCTTAGAGCTGAACTTTCCATACATTAAGCAGGCACTTGCAGGCTATTAAAAAAAGCTCCCTTCAAAGTGCACATCTGATGGGAGAAGATAAATACCTCCCTTGCTATAATCTCAAATGTCCTTGTTCCTATCCTTGGTGGAACACTAGGCGCAGTTCAAAACCATGGCACGATCACAGCCCTCCACACACACACACAGACACACACACACACACACACACACTTGCACACAGTCTTTCACCCAGTTCCTCCCTCCTGCTGCTTGGTGAGAGAATCTACACAAGTAGCAGGGAACTGGCATTTTCATTAGGGCAGATCCCAGCAGCACAACATGAAAAGGTGACCTGCACACAGCGCCCCCCGACCAAGGTCCTCTGGCATGTTCCACAAAGCTGTGACTTTTTTTTTTTTTTTTTTTTTTTTTTTTTTCCCCCCCTTTTGTGGATTTTGATGGATCCCATTTCCACTTCCTCAGACAGCCCACAGGGAGGGGAAAAACCCACCTCAGTCGTGCTGTTCATTCAGGCAGGAGCGTGAGTACTGTCTGAACCACGGCCAGATTGGAAACCCACAGTCTGGAGACTTCAAGCATGTCATGCTGTGTGTGTAGCAGGAGACTCTTACAAAAAGGTCTTGTCGGGGGGTTTCAAGCATCTCTCAGGACGGTCTTTCAGAAAGCACTGTGGAGAAAAACCTTTTTGCTAAGGTAATAAATATTTCACGTTGACATGACATCCCTTCACATCATGTGATTAGCTTCCCATGTAGAGCATTAAGACCGTGGTACTTCAGTCTTCATTTAGAAAGTCATGAAGCTTTTATTTATTTATTTTTAGCATTTTTCACAAGTTTCTGTGTTGACATTGCAGCTGTTCCAGGGTATCTTCTGGGCCTCGATCCCCAAACTGACATTTAACGCCTAATTTGACTTCTACAGTGTCCTGCTTGTAAAAGCTCTTGGGCTGCCTTCGTTGGTAGTAAATGTTGTGATACATCTGGACCTAAAAGAACAGAGAATTGTTTGTATGCAACACTTCTGAGTGTCTGAGTCTCTCTGGCTCTCATATCAAGGATGAACACACACACACACACACACACACACACACACACACACACACACACACACACACACACCCACCTCCCCAAGCTCAGTGTAGCCAATAGTGGCAAATGCAGGAGGATGTGAGGAAATGCAGGAATGCTTCATATAACAGCTGTGGAGTTAATTAGCAGACAGGTCAGCCACAATGCCAGCCTGATGGCCACAGAAATGTGTAGCAGCATGTCAATGTTATCAGAGGCTAGCAGTTACACGCTTGTCACATTCTCATTCGGACTGAAAATAAGATTGCAAAGCATTCCATTTTTCTGTATAAGATGTAAACTCCAGAGGTAATGTTTTTGTGTATTGCTCCATTTGCCGTGAGTCCTTTGGGTGTACTGTTCTTTGTCAGTTGACTGTTGTCTACATTTGACTCATCTAAAAGCTCGAAGGATTTGCATTTGTATCAAAGCAGGATAATGGATTGAGTATGGCTTTCTGCATTTTTATCTCGGGCTGAAATCTAGGTCACATTTTGATGCCCTTTAAGGATTATTCTGGAGAGTCTGTGTTGTGTGTTCTGAGTATTGCGTGTCGGTTAGAGGCTGAAATCATTTAGCTGTGTTGTGGTTTACTGCGCAGCTTCTCTCACTTTTAACTAGTCTTAAAATGCTGAATTAAAAATTCCTTTTGGCTGTCCAGAATGAAGTGATGCTTGAATCTGCAACCAATCTGTAGGAGAAATCCATTTCATCTCAATTCCTACTGCCTGTCATATTTTTCTTTTTCCTTCCCGATTGTACGTGGATGAGACCTTACTTTTTCAGATCAGTTGGATGGAAAAATTTGACATGCTTGTTTTGTTATAAATTTTAATTATATGCATTATTTTCACAAAGCCTTTTGTTTGGAAAATGAAGCATCTCAGGACTTGAATGCCTTTTTCCATAACACTATTGCTTGTAGGCTTTTGACAAACACTTATTATTGCTCTGAGATCTGATCTGTGTGGCCTTTCTACAAGTACTGATTGTGCTTCTCTTTGTACAATGTGACACAGTTTCTGGAAAATTTCTCAGCCAAATTAGACATTTGTGTGACTCTCTACATCTCCCCACCGGTCATCACAACTCAAGGACAATTTGGCATAAATCTGGTGTTACTTTGCAGCTGTCAGCTTCATACCTGCCGTTTGCTCATATAAAAAATTTGGATGCAACCTCCAGCCAATGTGCTGGTTAATTAGCCCTCTACTACATTGTGTGAACAATGCTTGGTTTTGGCCTGGTTCTTGTTTGTTTGTGCGAGCCTGGAGGTATTTTCCACCCCGATACGTAGGGGCAAAAAAAGGTGTCAGGCCTTTTGTTGCCACCACCTCTGGCTTCTTTGGAGAGGGATGTAGGGTTTTTTTCGTGGCTTGACAAGATTGGACTTGATTTTCCCTAAATGAACACTTGCCTTTCCAAATTGCTAGAATATAATACATTTGGAAGGGAGGCTGACAGTCTTTGATTACAATCTAAGCAGGCAATGAATAAGATTGAAGCCCTTGCTAGCTGCACTTGCCTGTGGTGGTCTTAATTCAGTTTGCGTCACCAGTTCTCATGCTTTGATGTACAGGTGTTTGTGAAAGGATGGTTTCTGGAATCTAAAATCACCCTTCATTATTCTGCACGTTCTGCAGTTACACCGCTGCTGAATCGACACAATGCATTTATCCATTTGTTGCATAACTGTGTTTGCCAGGAGAAGCCGTATGTTTCAAAAGATTATAGTCCCACACGATGCAGTTGCAAAGAATCTGAAACTGGCAGCTCAGTGTTTTCAGGATATTGAAGCTGCCTCTGATTCTGCAAGGCCACTTTTTAGTCAGATTACATCCATGTGGCTATGACATAAATTTAGAATTGTATAAAGGAGCAGATTACAGCATGCGGTAGTAGGTGGGAAACATAATGACGACTTGTGGCCGTTTTGTAGCATCAGAGATGGTTTTTTTATTTCCTGTGAGTCTGTCTGCCCACGTGTGCAAGGGGTCGTTGCCGATGTTTGTCATAAACGTTGAAACACATTGACCTCCTGCTGGGTAAATGGGAACATCTTACATTCTTAGAGTTAGGTCATCGCTTTAGAACAACTGGATGCTTTAATGAATAGGGATGGAGATCAAAATGAAGTTGTCGGCTTTTTCCCCCAGAGCAGATGTCGTACGCCTGCTTGCATTAGTGTGCAGCGGCATGACTTGCATAATGTCACGTTAGCATTTCAACTAGGGGCATGGAGGGGAGGGGAGGGGAGGGGAGGGGACAACCTTTGAGCCGCCAAGTGCAGTTAAAATTTTACAGAAATTCTAGACAGCTGAGTAATATTCCTCCTTACTGTTATGTCATGAAACCATAATTGAAGGTGTTATTCTGTCCTCCTGATCAACAGTTACTGATATTTCTTTGGGTTATTTTTTTGTATTAGTGCATGTTTGCGTGAGTTCTACCCCACATTACTCTCTGAGGGAGCCCCTCATTGCTTCATTTTGACTTTTGTGCAAAAAAAAAAAAAAATGACGAAAACAAGCTGAAGGTGGACTTCTGCAAAAGGGTCATAATTTTTAATTGAAGCAATTATCATTCCCCTCCAGCAGTCATCCTGATTTTTGAGACTGGCTTGTTTCCGCTTCTGCTGAGAATCTGGGTGGATGTAAACCAGACACGGGTACCGGTGATGGGGAAATTGTGTGATGGCGGGACAGTCATTGGAGTGTAAGTCTAAAATGCAGACACACAAGCATTTGGACTCGTTCCGTCCATCGTGCCTTCAGTTACATGGACATTTTTTTCTGCAATTAAATCATTCCAGTTAAAGCTTTCAGATTAACTGCTTGCATGAACACTAAGATGTGTGTTTACATGCTCAGAGCATTTAATCAGAATAACACTTGTGACACGTGCAAAGTGATTCCGCCTGCTTTGACATGTATTACAGTTTCATTAACCTTTAAAAAAACTTGTTAGAATTTTTTGTTCATCAAGACATTCAGTAATTTTTTTTTTTTTTTTTTATTGTTCTTTTAAAGTTTCCAACAAATAAGTAGTATCCACTTCAGACCAGTTTTTTGCTTTGACACCATGTTCTGTCCCTTCTGGAAATGCATTACCTAATGTTAACCCCACATGGAACAAGCAGGCGCAGAAAGAATCTATTTATTCCAAAAAGAAGGAAATGATCAGATCAGGTGTTTACATGGTTAATATTTTCCAAACCATCGGATTGCTAAAGGGTTACACCATCCCTCTTATTCGGATTGAAAATTTATTTGGATTCGGTTGAACCAGGCCTCTGTGTTTACTGCGGTGGTTAGACACAATGTGTTTTTATTCTGAGTGAGCCATTATTCCTGTTATGAATATAACATTAGGGACCGTGTAAACGCGGCTAATGAATGACGGATCATACTGCACCCCAGATACTCAAGACTCACTGTTTAATCATTGGTCCCCCCCCCGCCCATGTTAGCTATCAGCTATAATTGTAGGCCAAGAGTGTGTTTTATATCACAGGTTGGTGCATGTACAAGTCACGCTTTGCGTTTCCGGATTTTTACTTTCTCTCATTGTTTGCAGTTTTATGCAAGCCACAAAGCTGCATGAGAACTTAAATTCTCTTAAAAACCTTTAAGAACAATGGGTGGGGTTTCCACTGGTGGTACACGACCAAGTCATTGAAGAGGACGTGGTGGTACTTGGTAGGACTTTTAATCTGACTCTGAGGGAGGCTGGGGGAGTGTCTTTGTACTGTGATTTCCCTCAGTGGCCCCCAGGGGACAGGAGAAGGTGAGCTCATGGTGCAGGAATGCACTGGGATAGGTAAAAGGCTGGGTTCACGGGGTGTCCCCTTGGCCCAAGGTCAGCAATGATGTCATGATCGTGTTGCTGTGTCTGCAGGGGGGCGCTGGGCAGAACGGCAGAACTGCATTCCTCTAGACATCAAGCAACTTCCTGTTATGCCTTTTACCACCTGATCTGTGTCCTTTTCATCACTCTCAAACACGCACAAAATTACCACAGGTTGCACATAAACTAGCCTGCCATAAATGTGTGGTTTTATGCTGTAAATGTGTGGGTTTTTTTTTTTTTCTTTAGTGACTGCTTGCAGCCAGTTCTAGAAACAATCACAAGAGTACTGCCATTTGGTTTGTTTATTTTAATTAAAGGACTTACAATTAGAGGCCGACCGAAATTGATTTTTTGGTTTCTGCTGAAACCGAAAGTTATAAATTGACTTTCTGCCGAAACCGAAAGTTTAACTACACTTTCGCCCGAAACCAAAGCTGAAAGATATATCACCCAAAAAAAATCCCGAACACAACATTTATGAAATATGCCATGATGCAATGCCATTTTTATTAATAAAGAACTAACCATTAACATCACTCTGAACAATTTGAGCATCAATGTTAATTAGTAATTAAATCCAAACAAACGAATGTTGTAGTTAAGAAACAACAGCTTTTCCGCATTCTCGCCCAGCAAGTTGCTACACCGGTCAGCATACAGCTGTCCTGCTGCACTAAACAGCTGTTCATTGGCCATGCTGGTCGGCGGTGCAGACAAGTACTTTAATTGGTTAATTCTCACCAATTCGCTATAGAACTATTAAACAACAGACAAGCTTTGCTTATACGTAACCTACTGCTGTAATTACGCCAACAGGCTTAAGATCAGTATCAATATTGTCAGACAAGTCTCAGTAACAACACGCATATAAACTAAAGCAGGATGTTCTAACGATTTGTCCTACCCCGTACCACAGAATGATACTTATAACCATCCATTTGTCCTACCTTATCAGATAATCCTACCCATATGAACGAACGCGTATTTTTGATTAAATATCATTCTGTACTACGGGGTAGGACTTTCTCACGAGGTAGGACAAATCGTTAGAACACCGGCCCACAGTCAGAGTCGGAGTGACAAACAGCGCTACTGTAACATTCTAAAAATAGACATTCGGCTGAGAACCGAAAGTCTGTATCAATTTTGACCAAAAGCAAAAGAAAACCGAAACGGCGCCGAAAGTTGGCAAATGACGTAATTTCGGTCAGCCTCTACTTGCAATGCCTATCATACAATGTCAACTAAGTGATGTAATAAAAGCGAATCTAAAATACCATCTCGGATAAAAGCATTAATTCTTAGTCCAAAGCTGAGAGGGTGTGCAGGTGGGTATTATGTATGTGACTCGTTCTTGAATAATCTAATGTACTTTATGTAATTCTGTCAGGTCTTGCACATTAGGCAGATTGATAGTAGTGGTGTTAACTCCAGAGCATAGTACAGAATTTTCTTTGAATTGAGAAGGAGAACAAGTTATGATCATTTATGGATGTATGTGGGATGTTGGTTCTGGAACATCAGCCAGCTGTTGCTTTATGACATTAACCATGAAGTAATGCGTGAAACTTCAGGAAGTTGGGTGGGAGGTGGAGGTCTGCAGAACCCCAGGTTTGTGCTTTGAGACCTTCATTTGTGTGTGTCCACCAGCGCAAGCATGGCCGCGAACATTAGTGCGTGTTCCTGCTTCTGAATGATGAAATTCCAGCAGTACCTCTAATCGGGAATTCTCAAGCCGCACCCCTGCGAGCGTGCCGGAACGGTGGCTAGTCCCCCTGCTCACAAGGACAAATGCGCTTTGTTTTAGACTCAAATCCTTCACCCATGAGGCTGCCCTGTGCAGACGGTTGTTAAAGCAGTTTTCGCTAACAGATGCGCTGTTTGTGAGGTCGCTGGAGTTGCTATGGTAATGAAGCAGTAGCACTTTAGTAATATGCTTATGTGCTTGCATCAGTATTTGTGTGTGCACGCCCGTGTGTGTGTGCGCATGCTGGGGGAGTTGCTTGTTGTGAGGTAACTGAACCACTTAAAACGATTTTGACCTGAACTCTGACAGACTCCCTGTGAATGGAGCCGTGTCTCACTCTGTGCCTCTTGGACTCTGAGCTGTGAGAAGCATGTTCCTGCTCTGTGTCCCCTCAGCTTTCCAGACCCTTTGGCACAGTGACTATGCTTGTTTTGGCTTTAGATATGATCTTAGTCTTGTCAATTTGTTCATGAATTGACCTTCACCTCAGTCCTCCTCCCTCCGAAAACTCCACTGTCCTTTAGCGTCAGTGTTTTAGAACTTGACTGCTTTTGCATACATGTGATTCAGGATTTGTGCCTGTGAAATCTCAGTGAAAGCTGCTGTCTTCTGTGGGGTGGGAGAACTTTATTGACAGAGCTCTGTATGGCTCGACAGAGCTTTGGCCTTGCCAAGGTGGCATCCTGTTTACACACGCCAGCTGCGTTCAGCCCTGCTCTCCATCTGCCCCTCGCCACACATGCACCCGTTCCCATCTCAGTGCACCCACTCTGACATATCATACATTATATTGGTCATAACAATGATGTAAATATTTCTTTGTTCCTTTTGCTTTCATGTTTAAAATGTTCCTCCTCATGGCTTACTTTTATTGTCCTGGAATGCAGTCATCTGAATGGCAGTATAGCAGTATTTATTGGTTATGCAAGAACGTTTCCTAAAGTGTGGAAAGAGAGCACTTAAATCTCCCTTAACACTTCTGCAATATATCACTATATATATATATATATATATATATAATATCTTTTAAACGATAGTGTGATGCTTTGTGTGATGCATTTTCTTATTGAGCGGATGTCGAATGGAGCTGTTCAAAACTGGCAGTGCTGGTGATCCTGCTGTTTTAAAGATGGACCCTTTGATGTGGTCTGGCACCATGAGGCACATTTACTTAGCGTGATGTATTTTGACTGAAGTAATCCTGTGTCATCTTAAAATATACAAGTACAGGAATGCTCTTCAGACTGGTATGGACAGAGTGGTAACTGGAATGGACAGAGTGGTAACTGCTGACCATTATGTAGGTTGAGGATACAATATATGTGTAAAGAGTCCTGGGGAATGGAGGGATGAGGGAAGACTCTGCCCACTCAGTTCTTTGCGACCAGTGATCTGGGAGCTGAGACAGTGACTGTCCCCTCTCCTAATATTTCTCCAGGCTCTTGTTTCTTGCTTGCCCACTCACTTTTACTTGGTGTTACACATGCAGTTGTGGAGCATGTGCCTTTTGGTTCTTCTGTGTTTTTCCCCCTACAGTCATGAAAAAGCTTTGAGTTTTCCTGCTTTTTCTCCCTTGGTTGTCCTCTTGTAGTGGAAGCATTATATGGTAGTGCTTAGATGCATGTTATAAAGCTAAAAATTAGTATGGGCTCAGGTTTTGAGTAATGCTGCTTTGCTCAGGTGTCTGTGTGTGTACCTGGATTGTCTTCCTCTACAGCACGGTCCTGAGTCAGGCCTGCACTAATGGAGTATAGGTTGCTTTCTGACCTTGCAGTAGCAGGGGTTTTCCAGTTCAGTCAAAGTTTCATCAATGATAAGGATCATTGTCTTGGAGCAGGTCCTGCTCTTCATGGTTTCGAGTATTGCTGGTATCTGTTTATTGCTATGACAACTAAATAAACAGACTCTCACTTCACCCTCCCGTCATAACCACGGTAAATGTGTTGGCTATGAATGAAATCTTTGGTGTTTGGCAAAATGACACATACCCTTTAAATTCATTATGCAGAGTTTTCCAGGGCCTGCTTTGTACGTGTCAGCTTATTTTGTATAGATGGACAGATGTTTGAATAGCCACTTTTTAAGATTATTATCGCTTAGCCTCGTAGACACCTTTCTCTACATAAAAATATTTGGGTTCAGTTTCTCCTTAATACTGAACATAACTGTCTTTACAATATCACCGTGGGACAAGCCCAACTTTGAAGCGTGGTTTTTCCAGGCATGGGGCACTTTACATGTTCTACTTGCTTCGTTTTAGTAGATATGTTCTATGACACCTCCAAGATTTGAGTCTGAGTCATTAATTTATTTTTACTAATACTAACAAAGTAATTGAGGTCCCTTTTAAAGGGCTCTACAGGACATCTCCCAAACTCAACGTTTTTCAGGTTGTTCTTTTCGGCGACTAAGTGTTGGGAGCGTTACGATGGGGGGAAAATAAGGCAACACTTATTTTAATTTTAGCGTAAATTTTTAATTAGGCTTTGCACAATCACCTTGCTGGAATGCAAGTTGAGAATTTCTGAATGAGCAGTTGAATTGTGTCGTGGGCAAGCACACTATGGAGCTTTTAATGAAGATTGCTTCTCTTCAGAGGCCTGCCCTGAGTGAGTAGGCCCAGAGTGTAACACGCCAACCCTCCTCTTTCCCAGCAGCCCCAGGAGATGCCCTGTTATGGGACCATAATGATAATGAGTACGCAAAGGGGACTGTTTGCAATTATAAGCCCAAATTCCTTTTTAATTAGTCATTTCAAACACGACTTTCTATAATAAGCCTCCAGCAGTTCCGTTGCTTTAGACAATGCTGGTTCTGTCAGGTTTGGGTTCCCAGTTTAATTACTTGTACACAGTGTTAGAACCACAAACGTCTATAACTTTAACTTAATTGTAGAACTTTAGCTGGTGGTATATGACAAGGGCTAGAACTGCCATTCTGTCTGATTTTTATACGGTCTTAAATTTCTTTACGCTTCAGTCTATTTCAATCACTTATATTCAGACATTGCTCCTATCATTTTTTGTAGGACTCCACTTCTGGCTCTTTGCCCCCCCCCCCCCCCCATCTTTGTAACCAGATGTACTACATATGAAAGGAACGGCTCTCAGTCTTGTATGTTGCAGAAATGCTAATGGAATTTCTTTCTACGCTTATCTACAGTGCATCTATAAATATTGTTATACAGTATGGCAAAAATTTTAACTTTTGGTCAAAAGCTACTCGTGTGCCTGCCAAGTGACTCGTGGGTAAAAATTCTCACTTGTTTTAATAAAAGACATTTTAACAGTACTGTGTCCAGTGGTGTTCAGGACATCTGTTTTTGCCAGGTGCAGTGTTCTAACATGGATTAACTCATGTGTTTTGAGTGCAGGGTCTCGTTTACATTCTCCCTCCTCAGCTGATGACCTGGAACAATAGGCTGCTATGGCAACGACCTCCTTGCTCACAATTACTGTGGTGGTGCTGACGGATTTGTGGAATAGCCCTTTGGTGTGTCTCAGTCGCCGTTCCTGTCCAAAGTACTCACCTTTCCTGCTTGTCGAAGTAGTGCTTGTCTTCATAATACTGACGAGCAATGATTTTTTTTTTTTTTTTTTTGAGAATGTTCAGGATGTCCTTTGGTCATAGTTATTCAGATTTATAAATGTTAATTGATGCACTTGGCCCAGGCAGCATACCAAAGGCTCTCCACAGTCAAAGAATGTTGTTCTGGACCCTTTTTTAATCTGCAGTGCTTAAACATTAAGCGATTTCCAGGCTGCCACCAGCAGAGAAGATGGAGGACAAGTGACCATTAAAGTTGAACAGGGAGAAGCGTGTGCCAAATTTGTGAATCTACCACATCCGTATAGCAAACTGTTTACATGCAATGCAATGAAACTACAGTTCCATATACGACGGCTTTAGTGGTTAACAAAGGTTAACGATGATCCTAGTTTCTTATGACCCTCTGGCTGGTCTTGACATTACTGTCTTCAATTTGTGAACCTCTTTTTTTTCCAACAACTTTGGAAATTCAGTATATCCAAAGTTGGTAGTGCAAGTCTGCTTAAAACCAGTCAGCTTTGGTGATCCATGGGCTGAATGGCTACCTGTCCGTCTGTCTGACCCTCACATAAACACCTTTGCTTAGTGGTGCAGTAGTTGTTCTGGGTCCACCTCGTGTGCGAGTGTGTGCGTGAATGAACCCAGGGCCTTGGCTTTGCTCTTGTGGTTTGCCCATGTCTTCGGTAACTTCTACAAAAATCAAAGTGTTTTGTGCACCATTTACCGGTGACAAGTGCATGTGATGATTAATGGAAGGAATAGGCATGAGTGCAGATGTTTGTGGTATTATTTCTACCCTTTTGCGTCATGCCCTTGTTTTTTCCTCATGGTAATCTTTCACACGTTTCCTCTTTGGCCTCGTGTGTGCCGCTGTTACTGTTGGTCCAGCCCCTCCACCCTCGCCCAACCTAGGCCTCCTGGGTCTGTATAGTATGCTTTGGGATCTCGGCCAAAGTTTGGCTGTATGGCTCATTGTATTGTGATTGCTTACAGGATATTTGCAGGAGATGGTTGATAGCGCTTTACAAAGCAGGAGGGCGGGTGGGGCCTTCTCACACCCTTATGAGGAGGACAGGGTGGGCCACAGGTGTGATTCCAGGTGGCGGAGACTTGGTACAAGTGGTGGAGTTGCTCAACTTTTTCCAGAATCCCACTCTAGGGCAAGAGAGGAAAGGAGTGGAGGGTGTAGAAAATGGGCTAAGCAGCAGATCATGTTCTTGTTGGTGGTGTCTGCTGTCATGAGGACAGTCACAGCTTCAGAGCACAGCTCTCATGACTCTTACCTGACTGTGTGGATATCAGAGGCTTATAACCGTGTGTTTTTCTCAGGAGAGAGTGGCTCATAGTGCATGTGTACAAGACTATAAAATGGGCCAACATTGTTGACAGTTTCCATAGTGTGAAATGACAGTGCCTGCATAGTATATGGAGGTGTCTGCCCTACTTATGGTTGCTCTGTCAACAATGCATCATCAGCTGCATGCAGTTGATTGCGCTGTACAGAGAGCGCTTTTGGTGTGGCCTTTGGCCTTTCGTCTGTCATCATCCTCCAGCTTGATGGGACAGTCACCCCTTCACATTCGCGAGGGTTAGGAAAAGAAGACCCCTGTGAATGGGAGAATTTGTGAATACTTGTACCTAAACTTCAACTCATGACACTCAGCTATCCTGATCAATAACACAATAACAGTAGCATTCTTTGCATGTCCAATTAATTTCTTATCTATACCTTTTTATATAATGTACAAACCATCGAAATTACGCCCCTGTACGTTCAGAGTTTCTGCTGTTCACATAATGTACCTGTACCCATATAGTATACAGAGAGTTTTAAAGTCATTTAACATAAATGAGAATTAAATGCAGAAAAGAAAATAGGCTTAAAACTATGAAGCATATCAGTGTGCTGGCATGAACAAAAGGAAACGCAGAATGTGAAGTTTCCAAATGTGGGGGGCCGACTATAGGTGAAACTGGTACTAAGTGCTTTTTTGGCATGTAATATAAACATTAAACAGTCACGGATTGTGAAACTATTCAGACTGAGGTCTTTATTGAAAAAGCTAATTTTAGGAAGCCAGCTGTAATGTGATTTATTTATTTATTTATTTATTTATTTATTTATTTTGTGGATTTAGCAAACCCTTTGTAGAAAGATACTAAAATTTTGTGGTGTTTAAAGTCTCCCTCTGCACGCAAACCGACCTGTGTTGAGTCCTCAAAAATTAATGGTTGTGCTAATAACTACTGGCTGAAATGAACAAAGGTGTACATCAGTTTTAAGAGCAATATTAGCAGGCGCTTGGCTGCCTACTCGGCTTTCTAGCTGTTTTCCCTCCTTTTGTACAGATTCCAAAGCGATTGTGGACGGAAATCTAAAGCTGATCCTGGGGCTGATCTGGACACTGATCCTGCACTATTCCATTTCCATGCCTGTATGGGAGGATGAGGAGGATGAGGAGGCCAAAAAGCAGACGCCCAAGCAGAGGCTGCTTGGCTGGATCCAGAACAAGGTTCCTGACTTGCCCATTACCAACTTTAACCAGGACTGGCGTGACGGCAAGGCCCTGGGCGCGCTTGTTGACAGCTGTGCTCCAGGTGAGTTGCCAGTGGCTGTAACCAATGTGCTTGGCTAGGGTTTTAAAGCCACAAAGGTTCTTGCTGAGACCTGGTGTTGGCTTGCCAATAATCGTGTGCCATCTGCAGGCCTGTGCCCGGACTGGGAGACATGGGATGCGATGAAGCCGGTGGATAATGCCAGTGAAGCCATGCAGCTGGCAGATGATTGGCTGGGAATCCCACAGGTAAAGAACAGTGGCCCTTCCTGGCCTTCGCTCCACACCCAACAGAACCTGGCTAACCTCGTAATGAACAAACACTCAGTTTCCACCCCTCAGCGGATGCCATGTGTTTCAGTTTGTTTCCACTTCACAGAAAAGTGGACTGTTTGCTTAGCAGGAGGTGTCTGCCTATTTAAAAGCAAATCCACTATCCACATCCAACGCCCAAATTGGTGTAAGCAAACATAAAGGTGTGATCCACCCAGATATTGTTTGGGGCAAAACAAAAGGCTCCTTATATGGTGTGGTCTGTCTGCCATGAGCTGGTTACCAAATTGCCTTATCTGAGGAGCTTTTCTCTAGTGCAGTGTTTCCTCACTAAATGTCACCACTAAGGCGGCAGGTTTTCTTTTCTGAACTGGCTATAAAACAAAAGGTGTGTCTGTGTCTGCTCATCGTACACCTCACCCCCTTCCCCAGGTTATTGCACCAGAAGAGATCATTGACCCCAGTGTGGACGAGCAGTCCGTGATGACGTACCTGTCGCAGTTCCCCAAAGCTAAACTGAAGCCAGGAGCACCACTGAAACCCAAACTGAACCCTAAGAAGGCCAGGGCCTACGGCCCAGGTACGATCATCTGCACACACAGCCTCATGGGGTAATGCTGCTGTTGATAACATGCTTCAGTGCTGGTGGGAGGAGCCACTGCAAGTAAAGTTACCTACACACGTTTCTTCCAAATACCAGATAGAGCTGTCGCAGCACATGCATGCTCATTTGCCCTCCTGCTGTATGGTCCAGCTGTCCTGTGAGTTTGTAAGCTGTTCTATAAACATTCAGCTAAGTCTATTGAATCCTTTTAGAGAACAGTAACCACTGTGTGTTTTGGTAAAGAACGCTTGAGCGACTGACTGAACTCCACTGGGCACCCCAGGTCCTTCCGGTAGTCCCGTCTACAGCAGGGCCTCATTGTTTTGACGGGTGAATTGATCTTTTATGACATGTCGTAGTAGAGTTCACGTGGAAGCCATAATTATGTACTGCCAGAGTAATCTCCATGCACTACTGGCATCTGTTTGTCTTATTAATGTCAGTGGAGGGCAAGACAAACACAAGCCTTTTGGAGCTGCTCTACACGCTCTACTTGAAAACAAGGAAGGAGAACATAACTAAGATTTATTGCAAGTAAAATTGGCCACAAGTTTATGTGCTCTCGAAGGGCCAGTGTGTCTGTGTGTTATTCTCCATAGGATTTGTCACATTTGTGTTGCGAAGGTAACGGCTTCTTTTGGGGGGGTTCTTTCTGGTATCCTTGCTTTCCTGTCCTTTGAGCTTCTTAACCTTTAATATTCAATGTGAGGAAATGCCTGTTGATCAGCCACAACAATGGATACAATCCTTTTGTGATCACTATCAGTGCTTTAGCAATGTGCAAAGCTAGCAGAAATGTCAAAGCACACTGCCGTCACCCATCCCCCCTGCAAGCATCGCAGAAGAGTTTGTGTGATTAAATTTCCATATTGCTTCCACATGCTGACAGCTGTGTGTGTGTGTGTGTGTGTTAGTCAGTTAGTCAGTTAGTCAGTTAGTCAGTTAGTCAGTTAGTTAGTTAGTATCTCATGGTTGTAATTAGCACGTACTCTATGTTGCACACGAGCTGGAGTCAGGGCAGCTATTGACACAATCGTGGAAACTGCCCTGAGCACGTTCCGCCCTTACCCTCCCGTTGCCCTGCTGGCAGGAATCGAGCCCGTCGGGAACAGGGTGCTGCGGCCAGCTGTGTTCACTGTGGATGCATTCAGCGCTGGCCAGGGTCAGGTAACTGTGTACATTGAGGACCCCGAGGGTGCTCGAGAGGAGGTGAGCTCCCTTTCATGCATCAAATCTAGCTTTCAGTTTACAAACCGCCACGGTTTGCTACAAATTCACAATAACTCTCATGAAAATTTTCATTGTTATTTTTCAGTGGATATTTTGGTAGGGGGGTGGCAAGGTAGTGGACTTCTGGTTTATTGTTGAATGTAGGGCAGGTCTGGTTTGTGTCAGTTTCTTGAGTAGATCTAGTCTTGCGTGTTACAAGGTTGTAAGTTCTTCAACAGCAAATTACTGATGTTTACAGGAAACATGAACTGTTTGCTAATGGTGTTTAGATTAGCAGGATTTGCCTGGCTTGAAGTGTGATTTCCTTTAATCTCTGAGCATCTCTGTTAGTGTTTGCATACAAAATTGGTGATATGGGGCAATTTAGATTACCTTTCTGCCTCAGGTGAAAGCTGTCCCTAATGAGGGCAAGAAGACGTACAGTGTGACCTACATTCCCAGAGTTATTGGGCCTCACAAGGTAGGTATGGCTTAAACGGAAGCGTAGAAACCTGCAGGACCTTAATGTTCCTGTGAACTTTTCTATAGTGTGGATGGTCGGTCAGTCATACTACTGTTCAAAATGCTTCATTACTAATCATAGTACTGTGTGACTAGTGTCATTTGTGGCCTTAATTTGCTCATTTGTGAGGGCAAAAATGCAGTCCCAGTCATGATTTATAATACAGTAAACTTGTACTAACACCTGTACTTACAACACGAAAACGTCTTGTCCAGCATGTTTGGGAACACTTGGTTGTAACTTGCATTTTTTGTTGTTGTTGTTGCCGCCAAGTGTGCTGTGGACTGAATCCTGGTGTCTGACGTTTTCTCATCCAGGTTACAGTGCTGTTTGCAGGACAGCAGATCCCCAAGAGCCCCTTCGAAGTGAACGTGGACAAAGCCCTCGGCGATGCCAGCAAAGTCACAGCGAGGGGTCCTGGGCTTGAACCTCTGGGAAACGTTGCCAACAAGCCCACATACTTTGACATCTACACCGCAGGTCAGGGTTCTTAAGAGCAGGGCTTTGCACTTGTGAATTGACAAATTTGGAGTGCAGAATTGAGTCTTCTGTATGCAGTTACAGTAACGATGCACAATGAGTTTTCAGATTTTCTTATTCTGCACTATTGTAGTTTTTATATTCCAATAAAAGAATTTCAAGTATTATGATGTGTATCGGCCACATTTCTCCAGTGTTTTTTAGTTCCATGCCCAACAGGGTGTTATGCTAAACATGTAATGTAGCCAGAGCATTAGATTTTAAGCTTTAGCATGAATGTTGCAGCAGGAAATTGCATTAACCACCATCTGTGAGACCTGGTCTTCTCTTCCCATTACAGGCGCTGGTGTTGGTGACGTGACCGCCTCTATCAAAGACCCGCAAGGAAATAAGAATGCAGTGGAGGTCATGATGGAGGACAAGGGTGACAGTATGTTCCGCTGTACCTACAAGCCTGTCCAGGCTGGCCCACATGCCATCACCATTACCTTCGGGGGCATGGCAATCCCAAAGAGTCCCTTCGCTGTCAACATTGGCCCAGGTATTGTCTCACCTCCCCGTTGGGTACAGGCTGGTACAAAGTCTGTTGAACCTCATGACCTGCTTTTTAAAACCGAAAGCATTGACTTGCAGGTTTTTATGGTGCACATTGCTACAAATGTTTGTTCATGCCCATATGCTGGCTCAGAATTTTAATGCCTTAAAAGTATTTGTGTGCCACTTAACTGCAGTGAAATCTTCTTACCATGATGCGCTTAAAAGTTTTCACCACCACACCATTCAGCGATTTTTACTTTTTTGCCTCGGTTTAGCGTCAGCAGTGTAAATCTCTCTTTTGTTAAATTTTTACAAGTGTGGTTTGTGCATCTGTGGGAGTGTGCGAGTGTCCAGCAATGAGGCTAGTGACAGCCAGGGGCTCACTGCCCCCCTTTGGAGGACACGGCATTTTAACAGCAGGCTCATAAAACACAAAATTCCAGCTCTCTGAGCCTACTTTTCCATCCCAGGCACCTTTTAAACTTAACAGATTTTTCTTGTCACCTTCAGTTGATTTTCACAGATAAAATGGAAGCTTTATTGTATTTTTTGACAATGTGTGCAGAATAGAGAGATAAATTTGAAAGGAAAGAATTTGGTCTTTGGTGAGTTGCATGTTGTGTTTTTTTTTTTTTGACGTGGTGCTTTATAGAGGCTGTCCGCTGACACAGCTAATGAGGATAGCAGAGCTTGTTCTTGGTACAACAGTGGGCTTCAAAGCAGGTTCTGGCTCCCTCACATCTGCTTATTTTTGCTGTTTTAAAGTGAGTTAGGAGTTAAGTTTGATTATTTTGGATCCTTTGTAGATGATATTGAGGTTAGAAGTCTTGCGTGTTTTGCCACATGGCACACCCCACCAGAAGTGATAGCATTTTGTCTGCATTTGATAAATCGGCAAAAACAAAGCCGTTTTGCGTCCTCTAATGTGCTCTTCAAGGATGCATCGTTGGCAGGAAGCTGTCTAATATGGAACTTCCTATTCATTTCTCAGCTTAAAAAAAAAATGCCCTCTTCCCTTCTTTTGTGTGTTAAGCATTGCTTTAAATTTTTTAAACAGAATGTAAGGTTATGGATCCATTGAACCTTACTTTTTAAAATTATAATAGGATGTATAATTTAGTTTTTTTTTTTTTTTTTTTTTGGTGACCATGGGCCAATCCTGTCCCCCCCCCACAATGAAATGCATACTAACAGCTGACTGGTAGTTTATGCAGCCCCATGAGTTTGATTGACCACACTGCTGCTTTTGCCCTGTATGGAGTACCTCATCCCTCTCAAACCCAGACAAACTGATTACATGGTAGACCCATCCACTCAGTCTTGTGCCAAGTTCAGAGGGGTGTGTGTAATGTCAGGGAGCACAATGGAGTTGCAGAACAGGTGACTTTCCCACCTTGACATCAGTATTTCATTGCTTGTAATGATGCTTGCAACATTCTGGTGCCATGTGCAGCTAAACTATGTGGTGGAAGAGAAAGCACTGCACACCCAACCCTTGAGGAATTGGTTGTTTGTGGCGTGGGGGGGGGGGGGGGGGGGGGGGCCCCCATCCACCACATCTAAACGAGAACAGTGCAATG
>JABJVR010033767.1:0-33917 GCA_025773905.1 Chitala chitala
TGTGTGTGTGTGTGTGTGTGTGTGTGTGTGTGTGTGTGTGTGTGTGTGTGTGTGTGTGTGTGTGTGTGCGCGCGCGGTTTTCACTCGCCCACCCAGGCACTAGTGAACTGGGACCCCGAGGACCAGACAGTTTTGGCAGATGAGCAGGTGGATGAGAATGGCCGGTCCTGGAGATCTGGGGCAGTGGTGGAACAGAAGCTGCTGAAGCAGTGGTTCATCAAGACCACCGGCTATGCCAAGGTGGGTGGGTGCTCTGTGCCCCAGTACCAGCTGGAAGGCCCAGCTGGTAACCTTACACAGAAGAGTTTCTATCAGTCTCCTAAGCATCTCTCCATAGTGTTATTTACGTAAGGCACGCTCAGCATTTTAAATGTTTAAAATATACTATTATACATGTTTTATAGAATATGCACTATACTTTCTGAGCATGCTGTGTGCATAAAGTGAGATTCAAACAAAACATTTCAAAGCAATAAAATATCAAGTAGCACAGAAAATCTTCCAGTAGTAGGGGATTTGAGGATAATTTCTAAAGCCGCCTGTTGACCCCTTTTTTTCTGGCAGTGTTTTAGCAGCTTCGGTGTCAATAAGTCATTTATCATTATCTTCATTTGAACAAGAGAGTTGGCTCAGTAGAGCTGTACCAGTCATGTGCGAACAGGTGTAGGCAGCAGTAAACACATCCAGCAAAAGAGGGCTGGTGTGATTTTGAATTCTCTTGGGGTCGCAAATCAAAATTTCAACACGACCCCAAAATTTTTTGGACATTGCCTGAGGCGGCTACTACGGCGGCCTGATGGAGGACTGCGGCTGTGAGCCCCGGCTGCTTCTGAGCGCAGTGTCCTGCTTGGTCACCAGGCGAGCATGTGAGCCAGACGCTGTCAGAGGCTGATTTACACCCAGTTCCCTGCTGCCTCAATTTAGGAAATCGATCGCTGCTGCCTGGCTGTCCAACTGGGTTTAGGTGGCCAGTGCCCAGAGCTTTATGCGGCTCACCTGGTTGGTCCCAGACAGCAGGCTGCTCTCTGCAATTGAGTGAGGTTTGCAGCCAACCCAATTCCTTCTTTGATGTACAGAAAGATACCAGTCTTCCAGAGCTTGATTGGACCCTTTCTCTATGTTCTGAATATACACAGCCTCCTGTGACATTCCCGTTCGGGTCTATCCAAGACCTGATTAATGCCTTAGTGACCGTCGTGCAGTGTCCATTACCTAGAATATTCTAGGCATTGGTGAAAGCCACTGATTTGTAACATGTTTAGGTTAGGTGGTCAGATTGGTGGCTGATGTTTGAGAACTGCTAATTTTTGAAATTGCAAGATGGCTTATATGAAACCCCATTGTCATGACAAAGCTGTTTCACTTGAACATTTGGTTTTCAGTCTTAGTTCATTTATAATGCATTGAAACCTTTTTAGTTTTTGAATGGTGGGCATAATCTGTTAGTTTGAGCTTTTGTGGGATTTGGCTTGCAAAATTTCTCTTTAAATATAGTGGGGTTGTTTATTAAAAGCAGGTCTGATCCGTTCAGGTCAAAAACCAACAGTAAGCTTCTAATGGGACAAATCCAGACTATAACTTAATCCATACTCTTTGTGTTTTTAATTTCTTTTTCTGTTGAGGGCAGTCCTTGAAACTGGCAGTGGCAGGCAGATCAGTGACGTGGGTGGGGTGGGGTATTGTGGTAGAAGAAGTACATCTGGGATGCATATGGACACGCACACACATGCACATATACACATACATGTGCACATGGTTTCTGGGAGGGCCGGATCTCACGTCCACATTATGCCTCTGAGCTGCAGTTAGTCACTGTTTCTTCACTTGCGCTCCTCTGCTAACACCCCACGTCCCCCCGTGCCGTTGGTGTGTCACGTAGGTGAGGCTATATTTATTCACACATTAAAAGTGAGAAGCAGCCTATAGTAATATCTGCACTGACAGATGCACCCAGACAGACACACACCTACACTCTCCACAGTAATTTTATCCACAATGCATTTTATGGCTTTGCATGGTTGCTATGGAGACAATTGAAATGGTTCCCAGGATCTACTGTGAAGGGTAAACATGGTTTCAGAAGTATCATTAATATTTTTAGATGGATAAAGACTCCAAGTTGAATGGAAGTTAGACATTTGGAGGAAAAAAAAAAAAGAAAAAGTTTTGCATTTCTTTAGAAGTCGCTTCTTTCTTGTCACTTCCTTCCCATTTTGGTGATTGTGCTTTAACGCTTTTCTTTATGGGCAAGCGTCTGTCTCCGGCAGCGCAGCATCTTGAATGCTGTGCAGGCGATAGGCCGTGGGTAGCTGGCCTTCATTAGCCTATGCGTGAATTAGCCAGTGCTAACGAAGAGGCTGCAGGTTCTGTTGGGCCCCGAGCTCAGCGCTAAGGCAAGTAATCGGTTGTGACAGCCAAGGAGAACGGTTCAAATGGGAAGCCTATTCAGAGCCAGAGAGGCCACCTGGGGCTATCTCAGTCCGGCCTTGTTCATATGCATAGATATGCAAATGAGGCCTACTCCAAACCCCCACCCGCTTCGTCTCACTGCTTCCTCCTTGCTTGTGTTCACAACCTATTGTGGGTATATCCTTGTCATTGATGGCCCCTTTAAGGTTTGGCTGTGCAAAAAAAACAAATGCCTGATGGGAAAGTCACTACAGTAATGACCTACTATTATTAACAGCCAGAAGGGGCGTGGTTTCAGATGAGGGTGTGGCTGATGCTAGAGTCATCTCTGGGAAGTGTGGAAGTGACCTCCTGTGAGATGGGTAGCTCTGCAAGTCTTTGTTGCCGTACATTGCCATGCCGGTGTCATACCGGCAGTTGGCATCCAGCCCAAAACCAAGACAGCCTTCATGAGTCCATGGTTAAATCTCCTGAGCAGCAGTTACTTAACTACACAGAAAGAGCATTAGAAATGTACACGCTTGTTGTCTGGTACACCCTGCTGCAGTCAGCAGCGAGACAGCTCTAGAAACCAAGCAAGCATCCAGTCAGAACATAGTGAAGTTTGTGTTGCAGGAATGACTTGTGAAGGTGTGATGTGTGAAGGTCATCAGGAGTAATGAACTAATACGGAATAAGTGCCTAACAAATGGTCATATTGAAAGTTATTTTCTGCCTTTCGTAGGCTCTCCTGGACGCACTGGATGACCTCCCGGAGTGGTATGGAGTAAAGGCGATGCAGGCCAACTGGATTGGGGAATGCACTGGCTGCTATTTCGACTTCCTGCTAAAGGTACATTACCTGCTATTCCTATAAATAGGTCCTCTCGTATCTGTTTCATAGGTTTCACACCTATGGCACTGGTGATGCAGGGTGAAGTTGACATACGTGTTTCCAGGGGTCCTTTTTTTAGGTTCATGAGTTGTCCAAAGCACTACAGTGAATCAGGTAATATTGCGTGTGTAAGACCCTTTGTGCTAGGGGTTTTATTGATAGGCTAATTCGATGCTTATGTGTGCATGGAACTTCAATTTCTGCAATTTAAGATGCGTTTATGTTGTAAACAAATTCCCGGGTTTCCTTTCTGAATTCACGCATAGGTACTCGTTAAAACATTAATCACGCTTCTAGAAGGGTCCTGTTTCAGATCATCTGGTGATCAGACCATAATGAAACATACAGGGTGAGAGGACTGTTAGTCGGTCACTCGGCTGTGGTGGTAATGTATGGGAATACATCCTGCAGGCCAATCGTTGGGGGAGTTCGTAGGAGTGCTTGCTCATCGTTGCTTACCTCAGCGAGAGAAGAATAAGTGAATGTGTGATCTTAAGGTCAGGTGACCCCCAGTGGCTGGCTTCTAGACCAGAAGCCTCAGAGAAAACACGGATTCAACCTGGATCAGACTGTGTTAAACTGAATTGTACACAGATGCACTGCTAAATTAATGGGGCTGTCGGCCTGGATTAGCGTGTTGAGATTAAAGCTTGTGAACCTTGGCTTTGCCATGTGCTGTGTATGGACACCTGTCATTGTTGTTCCTCAGGTGAACGGAGAGGTGGTTGGAGAGAGCCTGGCAGCCTACACATCATCCCCAGAGGCTATCTTTGGAGTGGCTTTTGTCGCCGTTTTGCCTTCCCACCGGCTGCTCCACGGTTCCAGTCCAGTCCGGTCAGCCCTGGAGAAAGCCTTCCAGTCAGGGAAAGGTGAGGAGATCTGCCCAGCTCTTTGCGTGTGTGCGCGTGCATGGGTGTGCGTGTGTCTGTGCATGTGTGCTACTCTGTACTGATTACTACTAATGAAGTGCTAGGGGATCACACCTAATAAGTCTTCCACCTGTGATTTTTACTTTATTATGACCTTTGTCCCCCTACACAGACTGCTTGACCTCTGTCACCGCCCTTAATGTGTTCACTGGGCACGAAGTCCCTGTGGTGATTTCTGCCCAGGAGGAATTTCAGGGTCATTTGGATGCTGTAATTGGTGAGTGTGCGTAATTGTTTCATCTCGAGTGTGTACTTCTGCGTGGTTGTTTGGTGTCCCTTCTGACAGGAGCCCTTCTACTGAGCTTTCATTTCCCCCAGCAATTAAGAGGAACGTATGTTGGTGTATTTGTCATAAGCTGTACACACGTGTTAGTGGCTGTTGGTATGTTTGTGTGTGTGTTCACACACACACACACGCACGTGTGCTCTGCTGAGACATGCTGTCGTGACATGTTGTAGAATCCCACGTCATCCTTCCCTTTACTCTCCTTTACTCTCCTCCAGCTCCCCGTCCCACATTTCTGTTTAACTCACTGTGCATCTGTTTATAATGATCTGGCGCCAAGGTCTGCCGAGGCCCTCGGTGTTTCAGCTGGCCACACGCCGTGCTGTGCCGCTGCACATCGTTAATTAACATGGAGCAGAAGTGGGAGCCCCAGAGCAGGAGAGAGGAGATTCCCCAGAGCCAGAAAGCCTGATCTCTCGACGGGCCCTCCAGACTGTGCAATCACGCCAGTACCTTACTTCACCTGGGAGTCGGCGCTTGTCTTGTAAACACTGCCTTGTGTTATTGTATCCAGTACACTGGCATTGTGGGAGGAGTGGAAAAGCAGGCAAGGTTCCAAAGCCAGCCAGTGACTTCTAGCCTTGTACCCGGGGAACTGCTAGACGTTGCACTCGCATATAACTATAACCTGTAAGGATAATAAGAGTTAATTCATTTACTCATTTGCTTAGTAATTAATTACAGAAGAGCTGAGGACTCTGCGTAATAAATGTATTTACAGTAATTAGGATTAATGCTGTATTAGGAGCATCGAGTCGCGCAAAAGGAAAACACCTTAATAATCTGTAATTTGGAAATATCAGTGTGTGTCTGAACACGCATAAGCAGGCAGAAATGAGTGCTCAGGTGGAGGCACCATCTGGAGGGAGTTAATGGGGGTTCATCACAGGTGCGGCTGGACGGGACGCAGCGCATCCCCGCACTTATTAATTTGAATGTACGGCCTGATTATTGAGCAGCACGCATTATTTGCGGCGTAACCTCATAATTTGGCACAGAATTGCATTATGTGGCTGTGCCAGGCAGTTACCACCACCACCCCCCCGTCTCTGTCTGGCTGGGATTCCTGACAGATCGGTGGACTGGGCTCAGCAAACGAGAGAGCTTTTGTCTGTGTGTGCGACTATGCATGTGTGTTTTGTATTTGGAATTTTTGGTTTTATTAATTTACCAAGTGTGCTCACGGCACACTGAACTACAGGAGGTATTTTTTATACGTGCAGCTGTTCACAGGGGTTCGGGGCAATCAAATCAAACCGTGGAAGATGTCATAAACGGACGAATGCAAATTCCTTGTTTTGGCTGAAATAAATTAATTTTGTTATATGAAATTACTATAATGAGCCACACAGCTGGCATGCCTTTGTCTCTGTGAAGTAATCACATTTGTTACGTAAGAATTAAACAAAACAAAAAGAAACAAAAAACTGTTTGACGTTTCCCCCTCTGCTTATCGGGCAGTACATGTTTAATAGTAGCTCAATCACAGAGACGGCGATGCTGTCAAAGCAGGTCAGCTGTGAAGTCAGTAAAAGGTGCAGATTATGGGACCCTTTCATACTAAACATCATAATCCAAACATACAAGTGAGCACAGTCCCCTAAATCACTGAGCGCCTGACTGAGGAGGTTGAGGGTAACACCAAAATTGGGCCTGGTCCCCCACTGAGCAGCTCAACAGGGTCCCATAGAGAGCTTAGAAAGACACAGAGGGGGCTGGATTGGTGTCCCAGTTAGCAGTGTGAGTGGGGCTTCACAAAGCCAGCCTATAGGCCCGGACAGCAAAGAAGGGCACCGGTGCTGAAAATAACCTGCGTGAGCTCCCGTGTGAACACTACGTCACATCACAGGAGGTGTCCCACAGACATGACAGAACACACACTGAAATCAAATGAAACACAACCAGAAGCTTTCCAATCTAAATGTGAGGGGCTGCATGTGGCGTGGAGCCACATAGCAGTTAGGCAGTGGGCCCCCTGCAGTCTGCCGTGGTGGCGCAGCGGTGCGTTACGAGAACCCACGTTAAAATAAATCGGGCAGAACATGCTGAAGGACGGTGAGAAGCGGTGTACTCGTGATCATGCAGTTTGACAGAGTTTAAAGGTTTCTGTAAACTAGTCAAAACCTGAACAGGTTTGCAGCATTGATGAAAACCTATAGAAGAACACCTACCATATGCACTATTGCCAAATAATGAGATCACTGCTCTGATTCCTCATTGAAATCAACACATTTTAGTTTGTTGTGTTCGAACATATGTATCTACTTCAAATATTGAATTCTTCAGGTTTATTTAGATCTTCATTTTATGCTTACTACATATACCTGTATAACTGTATAACAGATTTAATAGGATTCTTGCACTAAATGTAGGGTTTATGACATGTTGGTTGTGTATTAAATTTATGTTGTATTTGTGTGAATATTATACTTAATTTGTTTATATTCTGTAAACTTATGTATGAATATACAGTGTGATGTTTGTGTACTAAATTGTATGTAATGAAGCAGTACACTGTGGTGTGTGTGTGCGTGTGCGTGCGCGTGCGTGCGTGTGTGTGTGTGTGTGTGTGTGTGTGTGTGCGCTACAGGGCTGCCTGACTGCAGTGTGGCGGATGAGGCTCTTGCACGGACCCTGGGCCTGAACTGGAACATGGTGCTTCAGGAGCAGTCCGATGGAACATTGTCACTCATCAACTCTGCAGAGGTGCGGATACTACCTGTCTGGCCCCCTCTTTCTTTTGTGATTACCTGTACCTCCTCTGTGATACTGCTCCTGTGCAGTTAGTGTAGGGAGAGCCTGCAGACATTCTGAGACCGTTGTGCTCCCGAGCTCTCAGACTTCAGGAGGTTCCTATTTGCTGTAATAGGTTTTTTACTCTAGTTCTGTCTTAGTGATTCAGATGGGATAGATTATAAATAAGTAACTGCAAACAACAGTTAGGAAGTCTGGAAAGTGAGAGCTTTTATAGTATTTTAACTCCAGATAACATGGTTTTATGTCAACAAGGAGATTCGCAGTCCATTGCTGAAGAAAAATTGTGAATCTGAAGACTGGATGTTACTGTATCTTAGACTTAATTTGTACCTAGTGAGATAATTTTCACTGATGAATCTTATAGGGAAATTTACAGTGTAAACCTGGGAATTAAATTACCATTTTTAGACATAAGTTTTCATAACTCAGTTTGATTGTGAGGCTGTGCATTATAAACAATTTTGTTACTCAGTGCTATAAACATTGTGTGTTTTACTGTTATGTACAGAAAGTCCTTTTTAATTCAGTCCATCTGACGTTACCCAGTTCACAGGCCTCAGCAGGCAGGAAGCCTTTGGTACCATCACGCAGAAGGCCCGAGAACAGCGCGTGGGTGGTTACCTCACCAGCACCAAGCTCCGGGATTGGCTGATTTCCAGGCAGCGCTACTGGGGCACACCAATCCCTGTGGTGCACTGCCCCTCATGTGGACCTGTGCCGGTGCCGGAGGAGGACCTTCCAGTCACCTTGCCCAAGATGACCACAATCCTTGGGAAGGGCTCATCACCCCTGGAGGCAGCCAAAGAGTGGACCCACACCCCATGCCCCAGGTGAGAGTTTGGGCAAGCTAAAATAAGGGACGAATTTTAGGTTCAGCTAAGCTGCTTCAGTTCACCCTGCTGGGTGCTTAAATGTGAACCAGAGCAGTGCAGCGTGTGGATTTACATCCTCAATGACTGCATGTGAGCTCTTCCTCTCTGCATCATCAACACACGCTCCGCTGAGCGTCCTGTCGCACCATGTCATCTTCTCGCCGTGACTGAATAATTACGCATCGTGCCGCAGCTATCCCCGCCAGTCACCGTGAGCACCTTTTTCCTGCTGCGTGCCTATAGCCCCACCCAGTACCAACAACAGTCTTGTCTGTGACCGGTTCTGTTTCTGCCCAGATGGGATACTCCCAGAGCCTGCTGGTGCACATGAAGGAGTGTCCCTCTCAGCTGAATTGGCCTGTTAATATAAATGCTCCCTGCAGCCCAGAGAATGGGCCTCTGAGTGCTGTGTTTATGGACGCTGTTATTAGGCGCCGCTGTTTTGACAGCGATGCTTCACTTATGTAATAAGCATTGGCGAGTCGCAGGAACACAGCGAGGCGCAGCACTTACATAAGTCACCCGAGCGTTCCCATCGGGCCTCTGCCAAGAGAGGTGTCATCGTTTCTCGGCGTCTGTGATCTCAGTGCCCTCGCACCAGCGGATGAGATCTCCTTGTGGAGACACCTGCTCTATGATGGGTCATTCAGTGGAAGCTGTTGGGGTGAGGAGGTGCAGCATATATCTGTGAGGAGGTGCCACAAGTGTCTGAGAAGGTGCAGCATGACTGAGATGGAGATGCAGTGTGTATGGGGGTGCAGCTTCTGTGTGTGAAGGTGCTGCAGATGTTTGCGAGAGTGTGCCTGTGATGAGGTGGGACGTTTCTGTGAGGAGATGCAGGGAGTGTCTGTGAGGTGGTACAGCAGTTGTCTGTAAGGAGGATATCCAATTTGTCTCGGAGTGAAACTTGTCTTTGATGAAGTGCAGCATGATTGAGGAGGAGTTTCCTTGTTTCTGGGAGTATCTTAAATCTGTAAAGATTATTTCTGAGGGGGAGCAGCCTGTGTGAGAAGGTGCTACATGTATCTATGAGGAGAAGCAGCATTTACAATATATGTTTCTCACACTTGGCTTTTAAAACACCTGCAGCTCCTTGGTCTGTCTGTGCAGAATGGCTTTACTGCACAGCCAGCCTTATACGACTGCTATTAACGGATGTTCCCTGAGCTCCACAACTTGCCAAGTACATTCAGTTACACAGACGACATGGCGTTTAAGAGCAAGATGAGGCTGAGTGATAACAAGGCAGATTTGCTGGGAGATCTGTCTGCTGTCCTCAGAGTAAAGGAAAGGCAAGCTCATATCCTGCCAGTAGACTGTGCTCCTAGCCACGCTGCACTGAGACGGTGTGTCAGCCGACAGCTATATGATTAGGTCCATGAAAGGCCGGCCACTGACAGGAGGAGAAGAAGAAAGAAGGGGCTTTTTGGCTTTTCTTTTGATCATATGAACAAAAGCACTGTGGGATTTAAATGTTCTCCTGTTACCTTACAGCCAGATTGAGCACCCCTGTTGCTTTTTGACTAAACTAGTGTGTATGATAAGAAAGTGACAAATTTGGTTTGACTGAATTTTGGCTAAGTGGTCAAACAGTTATCAGAGTTTTCTTTAAGTGTTCAATTTTTTCCATTATTTGTGTGTAAGGAGGCTGAGAGTAGTCAAAAAAGCTTGTTTTTAAGTTTGCTTGTTTAAACTGTGTTGTTTTTGTTATTTTTCAATCTGCCACAAAGAAAAGGAGTCTGAGGTATAACATACACGTTTGCGAGTTTCTGATGCACGCCTGTGATCTCGGGCCCTGCTGCAATATAAAGCAATGCTAGATGGATAATGTAGATGTTTACAACAGGGTCCCTTTAGGCTGAATCTGCCTCAGTAGTGCTATAACAAGCATTTTAAATGCAATGATTAAAGCACCAGTGAGGTCAAATGCCAACGTGTAGAAGGAAATCACTGCACTTGGAGGTACGTACAGGAAATCACATCTGCCTTTAATGCAAACTTGTCATGAAATAAAGAAATATGAGAATTATACATTTTGAATGAATACACAAAGGTTGCCTGTAATGGTGTCACCAATGATAGAAAATGCAGAGCAGGACAAAGTAAAAATATACTGTCAAACACCATATAAAACATCATATATTAAACATGTAGTCTAAGAACTTGAAATAATTCTAAACAATTAACTTATTGGCATAACATATGACATTATATCAGGTGCTTATATTTGTCGTGTACAGACTTAGTGAACCTTTCAGCAAAGACTCTCTTCCCTTCAAAGGAGTCCGTGCTTCAACAAATGGCTCAGCCTTTTGTACATGTCCTTTCAAGGCAGCGAGCTGGTCAGACTCACATTCTCACCCTCCAAATCCTGACTCAACAGTAAGACACATTAGTGTTGTCTCTGTAAACAGTATCGTGTGCATTTATACAGCAAAATTGGGGTGCAGCATTAAAACAACCTGTGCTTTATGTCTGAAACTTCTGTTTTACAGAAATTTGTTGCTAACCTGCACCTTTTAAAGTACACAAATGTTAGAGCATCCATTAAGGAAAATCATGCGTAATTGAGAAACCCTCTCCGTAATGTTAGTGATGAATATGTCGAAGCGCGTATTCTCTTGTTGCTAGCACGCGCCAGCACCTGCTCGTGTGTAATTATGCTTAATTCCTCACACTCTCCGCTCTGGGGCTTGGGCAAGCTCACATCGTTTGAGAGTCCACATTGATTTTTTTTGCAGTAATCACAGGTTCCACATCAGGACCACGGTCTCTTCAAAGTAGGATTTGATCAGGCGCTGGGAGGGGGGGGGGGCTGTGTTTGCCTCCCCTGTGGGGAGGGGGGGATGTAACTTTCTGTGGTTAATTATACACAGGCAACCCCCCCCTACCCATCCCCCAGCTGACTTTGTGTACTTGTTACTTGGACTGCCACTTTATTTGTCTGTTGTTGGCCTCTTTCTCCTGTTCTTGTTTTGCTAGGATCTTTCTTTCATTTGTCAATGTGCTCTCTCGTTTGCTTGTTTGTATGTTTGCTTATTGGTTTTGTGTCTTTACTTTGCATGCTCTGACTTTATTTTCAGCTCATCTTTTAGCTCATCTTAAAGCAGTTTATCTGAGAGCGGGACAGTCGGTGCTCCTGGAACCTAACCAGGCAAGGCAGGGGCAAGGCAGGGCATACCTTGGGCTGAGTGCGAGCCCACACTTCGTCAGTGTCTTTGCTTGCTTGCTTGTTAGAGTACAGAGGTACATTCGTTATGCTGCTTTGATGTATGTACACCCATTGCAGAACACAAAATTCTGGAACATTTCCTTTTGGTTTATTCTAAGAAAAATTATTCTAGAACATTTGGCACCAGTTGTTTCAAGAACCCTGTTTACTCTCATTTTTAAATTGATTACTCTGATTGAATCTCTTCTTTGTGTTGTATTGTCATTTTTCTTCAGTATGCACCTATTGTATTAGTGATATTCAGGAAAAACGCCCAGTTTTAGTTCACTGAATGACAAAGTATCCAGTGGCTTATTTGCTAAATAAGTATTTAACACACTATAAACACACACAGCAAATCTCCATTCTTCTCTCAACTTAAGATGGTTTTAATGTCTTGTGAAATGGCATGTATTTTTGAAAGAGTTAACATGCAACACCTTTGATGTTGCTAGGCAACCCCCCGGTGCTTAACTCGCTGCTTCGCCCGCTTTTGTGGAGTGGTCGTCCCCGATGGCGTGCTGGTTATCTCTGATCAGGAGCTGGCCTACAGGCTCGGTGGGGTTATGGGAGGTCGCAGTCAGCGGTCAGCCGAGTCAGAGCCTCACATGGCCAGAGGTGATAAACCTCAGTAAAAGACTACAGGGGGTACTACCAGCTGAGAGGTAGACAGTTCACAGGACTCAGTGAGCTGCGAAGACCTACCTGGGTAGCTTATACCGTGTCCTGTGTATACTCTCTAAATAGCCAGCATGCTGGTTTGTGTCTAGGCCACACTGTGTTTGTGTGTTTATACTTTATTTGTAGAACCCACTGATGAATGCATATATTACTGAGTGGATGTATATTCCTTTGCAGAGCCAGATTATTTCCCAGTGAGATTTGCATTACTTTAATTACAATTATTACCTACTGTTGATCTTAACTGATTGCTTTTTCCGTTATCATGCTGTTCAGTGTGTAACAGTTTGCTTCTCAGTTTTATAAATTAGTTACATATTTCTTGATAGAATGGTGGTTTGTGTAAACTCTCCTATGATCATTATATTTGTGCTCTGTGCTGAGGTTGGCTAAGTGTCGCCCAGGGAGGTGTACTGCTTTGTTACGTTTCACACTTGCAGCGTTTCTTCTATAGAGTGACTGCTGTCAGAAGCAGGCGAGGCTGTGGGTAAATCCCAGTCCTTTTATCGGGAGACGCTTGTCCTGAGTGCTCCGTGGACGTTAACTACATGAGTACGTGTCACCGCTGCGGTGGTTAAGGTTTATACAGGAACTCTGGGAATTTACTGTCAGACATCTGCATGGAACCAGGTTTTTCAGGACTTTTATCATGTATTAACCTCGTTTGTATACACTTGTGTATAAGCACTTTGGTTACTATTTAATTATGTTTTTATACATTCGATGAAATGTTACTAATTATGAAAAACAGGTACATCACAGAAAGCAAGTTAAATGTGTAAGACAGCACTACCATCCAATATCCCCTCATTGTTGGTAATTACTAATATATATAATAAAAATAATAATAGGTTCCACTCACTGATAACTAACTTAGCAGTGTTTTAAAAGATGTGCTCTGTAAGAAATGGAAGTTACATGTGATGTTTCACTAATTGCTGGTTTGTGAATACAGTGTCATATTACCTGAAATGAGGGTTTTTGTGTACCAGTACATTTTCTTAACATGTGGTTTACTTCGTAATTAATGTTATTGTATAAATTAACTACAGTATAAGCTTAGGTCTACTGAAACTGCAGACTCTGTACTCTATATCTAGTTAATTGTTCTTGTTGGGTTACCTTTGGTTATAACACGCCTGATATTATGCCTTGATGTATCTGAAGGTCCCATAGGTGGTGAAACAGAATTAGGACTGGTTGATCAGTTTAGGTCCAGTAATTTTATTTCCCAGCTCTTTTCACGTGCTCATCACAAGTGCCAGGAAACTTTGGTACCTGCTGCTGTTCTCTGGGAAATGGTCCCTTTCGTTTACTCTGTTAAACACCGACGTGGCAAGGTGTTCCTTAAAAGCAATTGCGCTTGACAGACCCACTAAATTGCCTTTGATCTGTTCATTGATGGATTGAATGTTGTGTTTATGCTGCCCACACAGCAGCACCAGATGCTTGTTCTGGTTCCACGGTAGCTCGGCTCTGCCTGGTTCTGTTCATTCTCCATCGCTTGCATTGGAAGAAGTGTTACGACGTCAGGCCTCGGTCACATGACAGATTGACTCAGACACCTTCCAATGCTGTCTAAGAAACTGCCTACCGTGATGAGAACAGATCGTGTGTAGTTCCGGAGGCCTCCTGTGTCTCCCGCTGGCATTGTAACAGACATGGAGTTTTCTGGGGGTGGGAAAGGAGGGGGGGGTGACAGGAAGAAAGAGAGCCATTTTCTCCCCCAAGCACCAGATCACACAGGAAAGCAATGTTCGCTTTTCACTGGCTGAAGTGTTGCCAGTTTGTTCAATGTGTGTTTGCCTGCGGTTTGCCTGCCAATCTGTGACCCATCGGCATGGTCAGCCACTATTTTTGTGCGCCTGTAATGATTTATGCTGGTGTGTGGTAGCCCACTGTCAACCGTCATCTTTTCAGGGTCTCGCCAACGTGCCCAGACACGTTCTGTGTTAAGTGTGTCTGAGCATGCCATGCCGAATGTGGTTCTATCATTGGACCGTGATTCGGTCAAGTGGTGCCATTTAGTCCTGGATAGTTCTGGTGCTGCTGGTGCTGCAGGCTGGTTGGGCTGGGTCAAGCTGGATAAGGGGCTTTCCTTTTGGGACTCAGAACCAGGATTTAATGAGAGCTTCAGGGACCAGGATCCAGTGTTTATGTGCATCTGTTATAAGAGCAGCTTTTGATTTGCGCAACTGTTCATTAATTCCTCCCAGCATGCTATTCGGCTTTCAGGAAAATTCAGATGAAGTTACCGGTTTAATATTTGACTGTTTTTGTTTGTACTCGTCTCCTCTTTCTGTTCAGTCATTGCTGGCTGCAAGGAATTTCATTTTGACTCCATAAAAAACGTGTCACTTTTTTGCAAGCCTCCCACATTCCATGGTTTTTTGTATTCACTGTTAAAACCTTTGTCTGCCAGTACATTTCTTACAGATGGGTTCCTTACGGCTGGAGCTGGGTGTGCTAAGCAGTAGATTGGGAATGTCTGAGAACACAGACTAGCTCATCAAGGAAAAGTTAAAGCAAAGTTTAGATCCATTGTGTTATGTGTGAACTCCTTATGCATCCTTGCGTATGTAATCTTAATTCCATTACAAAACTACTCATTAGAAGTATAAACATAATTGTTTTTGTTGAAGAATCCCACAATACTTTGCTTTACTTGCCATTAATATGTTAAACTCGTCTGGGTAGTGGCGAAAAAATGTTTTATACCAGATTGCTCTTCACCTTAATTTTGTTACAATCAACTGGGCAAGTGAATTGAGAAAAGCCTTAACAACAGCACCTGAGTTTTTATTTTTTATTTTTTTCTTCCTCCAGTTTACTTATCCAAGGTTTTAAGGTTTGCTCTCCTTTTCTTTCTCTCTCTTTTCTTTATCCGTCCAGATGTAAGAGCCCTGCACGGAGGGAGACAGACACCATGGACACGTTCGTGGATTCAGCCTGGTACTACTTCAGATACACGGATCCGCAGAACACCCAGAGGT
This sequence comes from Chitala chitala, assembly GCA_025773905.1. Taxonomy (NCBI): domain Eukaryota; kingdom Metazoa; phylum Chordata; class Actinopteri; order Osteoglossiformes; family Notopteridae; genus Chitala; species Chitala chitala. Next base: position 15,013 of record JABJVR010033767.1, read on the forward strand.
GTGTGTCGTGGCCCTGTCTGTGCTGAGAGGGATGCTCTCCACTCTGAATTTGAATGGTGTGCTGAAAATGACAGATGCTGTAAATGTGAGATGAGATGAAAGACAGGTAAACCGCAGGTGAATGTTGAGTTTGTTGAGGTAAGCCAGCCTGGTGAGGGCACTTCAAAGGAGCAGGTTTGAAAATGGGCTTTCTGGCACCGCGCTCTGAATTGCACGCACTCACATGGCCCCAAACAAACTATATACCATACAGGGATTATAACCACACCCCCATTCCCATTGGGATAGGCTCCTCACCCTCTCCCAGCAGTATGGACAGCTCAACAGCAGGGATTAGTCTGAGCATCAGAGCAGCCTGACCACCCCTGTCTCGGTGGCCTTCCTGTCATGTGATGCTGTACAACAGTGGAAGCAGCTACTCTTGGTGAACCACTTTACATTGTGAGGGGGGATTTTTCTTTTAATGAGTTTAGATGCGATGTCTGAAACCTACAGTGCAGGTTCAGGACCCCTAACTTCAATAAGTTTCCTTAAGGAAATTGTTAAGCTCCTCCAAATCATTTACAAGAACATTTAGATGTTTATTTTCTTTTCATCTACACTGGTAGACCATTGTACATCTGAGGATATAGCCAAGCTTAAGACCTCTGTAGAGCAGATCAGTATAAATTAATAAGTATTGGTACTTGTGTTAGGTGTTCATGTTTACAGTTTCAACATGGGAATTAGTATACGAGTAATATTTGTTGAATTTGATGTTGTGTAGAATGTGTCATAAGGTTACCATCAGGTGTGAGTGTATAAAACGTGCATGCTGTGATAATTTATACCTTACATGGTTTGTATGTATCAGAACAGAAAAACATTACATGGTACCAGAGTGATTTGTATAATTATTTTGCACTGAATGCCAGTTTGACTTGTCATTCCAGTGCCGGTCCCAACCAGCATTTTGAATTAGCTGCATGCCCACGTGACCCTGACACTGAGCCCGTTGAAGGCACTTAGAATGCTGGTGATTGTTTTGTGCTGTTAATTCTGCCCACTCATAGCTTCCTTCAGCTGGTAGATTTGCGCTGATTTGTACAACTTCACAAGCTCTCTGTTACTTTACAAGGCTGCCCTCTAGTGGACGCAAGTGCACTTTCACCTCAGAGCATCTGCTCAATTTTACCATGTGGTGTGTGTAGCATTGCTGTTCTCCTTATGATACGATCGTCTTGTGTGAATGATTTTTTGGCTCGCCCCTTCCAGGCCTTTTGAGCGCTCCCTTGCAGACCGCTGGATGCCAGTCGATGTTTACATCGGTGGAAAAGAGCACGCTGTCATGCACCTGTACTATGCTCGGTTCTTCAGCCACTTCTGCAGGGATATGGACCTGGTTTCGCACAGGTACAAGTACGAAGCTGTAAGGTTCACAGGGATGCACAAGCACCAAAGCCCTGAAGCAGTGAACAAAACGGCTATGGAGGGTTTTTAGCACTCATGCTTGCTGCTTGGTCTCAGGTGTGCGTACAGGTGTGTGCTTAGAGTTTGACTGTCTCCTTCCTGTGACAGGGAGCCTTTCCGGAAGCTTCTTGTCCAGGGTCTGATCAAGGGTCAGACGTTCCGCGTGGCGGATGGCGGCCAGTACGTGGCGCGATGCGATGTCGACTTCTCAGGCAAGTGGGGACGGGGTGAGGCACAGACGTGCATTGGGCAGAGCTGTTTTATTTGGCTGCAGCTTCAAGAACTGGGTGGGAAACGGCAGCAGGAATGTAGGGTGCAGAGATATAATGGAGGGGCTCTCAGATGAGCGTTGGCAAATGACGGTTGATGGCGAGTATCATTTGTGTCCTGATCAGAAACATCGTCACCTTAGCGTCGTCGTTACCATTATCAGAGCTCCCATCAGCTGCCCCACTCACAGACATCGCCACCTTATTATTTTTTTACAGGTCTTCCAGGATGTGCCTGTGGATTTTTTAATCTCCACCTCATTGTGGCAGCTCTAATTATAGTAACTTTAATTACATTAGTTATCTGTCGCTGTTCGAGTTTGACAATAATGATTACTCAGGAGCTCGGTGTGAGTACAGAGTGGCTGGCACCCTTGGAGAAGTGTAAGGTGTCTGTGTCTGCCTCCTGTTGGCTCGGGGGCTGCTGGGAAGCAGAGCAGACGGCACGGTCTACATCCTGCCCTGTGGACAGCATGGCGCAGTACTCATGGAAACCGCTGAATGAGAGGGCCTCTTGACACAGACGTCCCACCCCACCCCCAGCTGCCTCTTCCCAACTCTCTTGGGCTTTGGATGTGATTAGGCTTTTGAGTTGCTAGGCAACTGAATAAATACTGGTGCTGAAACAACTCGGTGGTAGACACCGTCATAGAGGACCTTTGCAGAATCGCCAGTTTGAGCGCTTCCTGACTGGGAAGGGAAACGAGGAAGTGACATGCACACATGCACTGATTATTACTGTCCTCTGGGTAAACACTTTGGCCTGTTCAGCTTGGATTTCCTCCATGTTGCTTCTTTTCTCTGGCTTTTGATAAGACTTTCAAAGAACACCCTCAAATTAAGCGCTTATGATAAACCACTCGCATAACTGTAGTTCGTGACGTAGTTTGGCTTCTTGCAAATGCGTTTAGCCCAGTGCCTTTTTGCCTTTATTTGGACTGCTGATTAAATTTACTGATAGCGTTATATCTCATTTTATTGGAATTTCAATGTATACGCGAAGACACCGTTCATTCGACACAGTTGGCGACGGCGGGATTTTTGCAGTTTTTCTCTTCCATTAGTCACTGAAAATGGAAGCATTAGTTGTGGTATTGCACAACCGCCATCCGTGTCCATCGCCGGGCGTTGCCGCGTGGTCACGGGAGGGAGGAGGCATCGCCAGTGAAATTCCATAAATAGCCACGTTTTGTGGCTTGGCGCCATGTGGGACTGCAGCTACTTTTTGCTAAATGAGGGTGGTTAATGACGAATATGCTCATCTCTGGATGGGTTTCCTGTTCTCCTGGCATCATTTTCTCCTGTCCCAGTGGGAATTCTAATCGGTTTTTAAATGGTTTCAGTTCTTATTTATTTATTTTTTGGATTACTTTCTCCTGGTTTGGTTAGTAAATTACAACAGGGTTTGAAATGGCTACAGTACTTAGTTATGTAGTTTGACACTGAGCAGTAAGATCACTTCTGATTCCTGCGAACATTAGTACCAGTGGAGACCAGTAAGGACAATGGGTTCCAGCAGATACTTCTGTCCTGCTGAGGGTGCCTTTCGGGGTGCATCTGAGACATTAAGGCTGGGTCTGTTGGCTCTCCCGGGAGCCATGTGTCCTTTTCTACTCCAGGTTCTGAGCCAGTCCAGGTGGGCACTGGGAAGAGACTGCAGGTGACTTGGGAGAAGATGAGCAAGTCCAAGTACAATGGGCTGGATCCGCAGGAGGTGGTGCAGCAATATGGCATCGACACCATGCGACTGTACATCTTGTACGCCGCGCCCCCTGAACAGGACATCCTGTGGGACATCAAGAGTGAGACCCTCCCCATGGTTCATCCCTTTATGACCTTAAAAGCCAGCAATTGTGTCTAGTGTCATCATGTCCAGTGGTCATAATTATTCCAGCATGTTTTTGTTATGGAGCTACACACCTTGAATGTACTATAAAACAGCTTAAGAAACCTCACAACCCCAAGTAACATGGTCCAGTGGTTCCACAGCATTGCCCCCCGTCATCTGCTGTCCCATTATGTCACCTTTATACAAGTTCATCCTGGACTCTGCAAATGCCACAGGCTGTCAGTGTGTCTGTGTCTCAATGTTATGACTTATAACACCCCCCCCTCCAAACAGCGGACGCTCTCCCTGGAGTGCTGCGCTGGCAGGTCCGTCTCTGGGGGCTGGTGACTAAACTGAGGGAGCTGCGGCAAGGGGGGCCACCTCCTAGCCCCGAGCTGCTGAGCAGAAAGGAGCAAGTGGAGGCCAGGAGGATCTGGGAGCAGAAGAACCAGACAATAACAGAGGTAGGGGGTTCACATGTGAACAGCATGGGCATGTAGCGTATTTCATAGTCTCTGTCAATCACAGCCCTCAGGCCAGACTTTCAGAGTCCTGTGTACCTGCCTTCAGGGTTGAGTCTGTGCTGCCTATTCTAAAGAGACATGCTTTAGTCTGCTAGCTGACACCTGACCATATTTGCTGGATTCCTGCCTGTAGAGGCACATATTTCCTCCTGGCAGCCGTCTCTCTGGATTTCACTCAAGTGTTATTGACCCAAACGACCCATCTGACTTCCTGTTATTCTGTCATGTTAGTTTTCCCTGTGGGATTTGCAGTACCCGCATTAACCAACAGGGGTCTCTTGTGGAGCCTTTGGTCCGCATCTTTCAGTGCTGAATTACTTTATCTTGTGTATTTGCTTGACAGACACTTTATTTAGGTATAGCACACAATGTCACACTTTTACCCATTTGTATAACTCCTTGACTTGTGACCAAAAAATCATAGTTTACTAGCTGAGGCTAGCAGCTCTATTAACCTTTATTTGTAGCTGAAGACTCTAGAATGTTCTTTACTCACTCATTGATGAAGGGTTGCTGCTAGGGCAGTCTTCCCCTCCCCCCAAGTCTTGCTCTATATTAATCTACAAGGTGGAAATTTCCCATCATAACCTCTTTCTCTTCTTTTTTCCTGATCTTTCACTTTACTTAAGAGGCTCAGCTATGGAATGTTCACTTGCACTGGATTTTCTCACTATGGAATGACCTATAACACTGCTTACTGTTTGTTATATCATGGTGAACTTTTTTTAGGAATGCTGTAAGGCCCTAATGTGTCTAATTATAGGTCCCAGTGTAGGAAGCAGTGAGTGGCTTAAATTTGTGTGTTTTTGAAGAGGGAAAAGAGGCTCTTATCTGGATAGGAACGATGTAGGACTGACCTGTGATGTCCCCCTCCCAGGTTATGGGTCACTACACTGATGACTTCCTGCTGAACACTGCCATCTCCCGTCTTATGGGCCTCACCAATGTGCTGTCTGTAAGCGGATGTGTCACCTCCTGGGGTCCGCACAGGGGATGTGGTGCCGGGTTTTGAAATGACTTCCCAGGCAGCTGTTAGGACACACATGGTTGACTGTTTGTACCTCTCCTGTGCCTCACTGTTTCTTCACACTAAGGGAAAGTCTCACGTTTTCCGTCACACATTGTAGGAGGAAGAAGGGCAAACAGGGAACACACACACACACACACACACACACACACCGCACACACCGCACACAATACATAACGACTTTGCTCATGCAGGACTTCCTGTTTTGTTTCTGTGTTGGTTTGTGTGCGCGTGTGTGTGTGCGTACGCATGTGTCCAGCAAGCCTCCTCCCGGGTGGTCCTGCACAGTGTGGAATTTGAGGAGGCCCTAGCAGCCCTGTGCATCATGACTGCCCCCATGGCTCCACACCTGGCCTCTGAGCTCTGGGCAGGTAAGTTTGTGCACCCTCAACAAGGAGCAACTAGAACAGAAGGAAGAGAAAAAGTAAAGTTCCAGGTATATTGTAACTGTAATACCCAGGGAAGAAACATTTATCCTTAACGGCTTCAGTAATGTGTTCAGTTAAGCTCAACGTGTTCTCACTGTGATGCCCACTTCGTAATGAAATGGCATGTACAGTCGTGTCCGGATGGAAGACTTTACTCTGCTGTTATCTTCCCTGTGTCTGTGGGAGTTTGAGGAAGTCCTTTGTTTGCATGGGTGTGTGCTGTGTTTGTGGCAAGTGTGTGTGTGTGTGTGTGTGTGTGTGTGTGTGTGTGCGCGCGTGTGTGCGTGCGTGCGTGTGTGCATGTGTGTGTCCTTCTCTGATAGGAGTAGAAGAGCTCATGGACTTTACAAACACTGCAGCCATAGGTATTGTAAGACTGCTGGCCACGCCTAATGGAGACATCCAGGAATATACTGTAGTGTGAATAAGCCTGGCATAGCACGTTTAGCCTAATGTAATTTGGTCCTGTGTCACATGCAAGACATTCAAGTGAAATAGGACATTGAACACAAGCCATTGTGAGTGTAAAAAAAGCACCGTGAGGAGTGGTTCAGCAGTGGCTCTTATTCATCCCTTGTCCGTCTTGGTGCCACGTCGACCGAAGCACTCTGCCTTAATTATGGGAGGAATATCCAGACTGCTGGAGAAATACATAATGGCAAATGGCTATTCTTATTTAGCATTCTCAGTTTTTCCATCTAGTAAAGGCTAAACCCTTAGAATTAATTTTAAAGGATTTTTAGTGACTGCAGTCAAACTGTCTCTTGTCAGTTTTTTCTTTTCGTTTTTTTGTAATGTAGACACTCCATGTATGTTTTTAAATTTAATTTTATTTTGTTTTTCATGCAGTTAAGTGCCTGCTCTGTTCTTGGCTATTTAATAAGTAAAGATGGTTAAGATATTAACATAGAAAGAAGCAGCAGAGGAACCCACGATATTGAGGCTGCATTATCCCCGTGACGACAAGAACACAAGGCTCTCTGGGTATCATGTCAGTGCACCAATGATCATACAGAGATGAGATTGTAATTCAACTGGTTAATAGACTGCATTCTGGCTCAGCTGATGACCTGATTCAGATTATGTTTGTAACTTGTCTCGTCTGGATATGGGTTGTTCATGTTCTGTCTAGGTGTGGTCTACTTTAAAGGGGTGAGGGGTAAGGGGTATTGTTAACTACAAAAGCACCTCCAGAGGCCTGTGAGGCTCACTTGACCTTCTTTGTGTGTTTGTGTGTGTGCGTACATGGCCATTACCGTAGCTGTACATGTATGTGTAGTGGAGTATGAAATACTGCTACGTAGACACCCCTGATATGAGAGGCATTGTTGGAAAAAAGCTCAGCAGGCTAATCCTCTTGCCTGGTAACTGTGAGTTGACTGTGGTTGTGCAGGTTCAAGCCCTGACAGGGTTGCGCCTGAAACATACACACACGCATGTTTTTGTGAGTGCCTATATAAGTCATTGCAATACCATGGTTCAGTGTGTGAATGAGTGCATGGTTTGGTGTATGTCCTGTTGCATGCACAGTTGTGTTTCTGTGTGAGCGCATGTTTGTCTGTGGTAACGAGGCATCCCTGCCACTCCAAGCATTGGGGGGGGTGTATCCTTCCTGGAGGCCTTGTTTGGGATACACATCAGCAATGTTTATAATTAGATGTGGGGGTGGGGGAATGTGCAGGGTGGGGCTAATGTTACTTCCACTACTGGATTTCAGTTACTGTCCTCCCTGAATCAGGAGAGGTGAGTCTGTCCAATACATTACATTAGAAAAAGTGGATTCTGTCCCACGTTCAGCTGCAGATACCCTAACCATTTTCATGACATGTAGATTCAGACAGAAATGTTCTCCTGCATTTCTGTGTAAGCGTCCGGATTTCTTCTGCAGCTACACGTGCAGCCTGCCCTCTATGTGTTCACGGGTGCGTGTGCATATGCTGTGCATTAGACATGCTATATACATTGCACCCCATGCAGTGTAACTGAACGTGTTACATGCACACACAGGATGCTATATGTCAGTGTTCATGTTGACGTGTGGATGCCTGATCACTCCCCCATCCAGGCCTGTGTAACGTTCAAAACCCTCTGAGTGCCCTGCTATCTGTGGAAGGTGACATACTGCAGCAACCGTGGCCCAGCGTGGACCCAGAGTACCTACAGACCCCAGACACTGTAGACATGTCAGTACGGGTAAGGAGACCCCCGTGCGCCAACTGATCACATGACTGCATGTTACTGCATCATGACATGCATTGCACTAGCATTCTTCTATTAGTTTACATTCCCATTGCATGCTATTGGCTTTACATTCAGCTCTAAATTTGTGCTCAGCATTGTTAAGCCCTATACTCCTGCTCAGCATTGTTAAGACCTATATTCCTGCTCAGCATTGTTAAGACCTATATTCCTGCTCAGCATTGTTAAGACCTATACTCCTGCTCAGCACTGTTAAACTCTACACTCCTGCTCAGCATTGTTAAGATCTATGCTCACACTGTAAAGTGCTGTGCTTTGAGGACATTAGCACAGGTCCGGGGGAAGTGGTTTAAATCTGTTTTGTTGTCTGCCACTTCTTCCACTTTGCCTTGGTGGCAGGTCACTCCTTGTTGACTTTGTGACCACCAAGCCTTCACTGCCTGACCTGTACTCCAACACACTGCTGTTTAATATGGAATCTTCCATTAAATATGGAGGGAGGGGTGGTGGTGGAGGAAACAGAACTCCAATCAGTGCTGGGAACACAGCTGTCAATACTGCAATGCATGATTTATGTCCAGCAGAATCGAATGTTGTGTAACACTGACCACTCTATTTCTGATATCAAGGGCATAGAAGAGTGTTTGATATTGAGGAGGTCATAACTGTAAAATGGGACAAAAATATACACCCCTGTCAATATTCTATTTGTAACCCTTGTTTTTTCTGTAGGACTATGTTCATATATGTGCGTGATACGCTTTGGTTTCTCCAAACTATCCTTGGGGTAGTGCTCTCTATGGTCTGTACAGAAACACTGACCTCAGCTGTGAACTGTATGCTTGTGTGTATATTCTGAAAACAACTGAGGTTAATTTGAGCCATTGGTTGCCATCTTTTGAGTCCAGCAATTTCTGAGCATTCTGCAGCCAATTTCCAAACAGCTGTGGCCCTCTCCTCACCCCAGTCTCTCTTATCCCTCCAGATTAATAACAAAGTCTGTGGAGTAGTGAACATGCCCAGGCAGGTAGCCCAGAATGCGGACGAGGTGCAGAGGCTGGTCCTGGCGAGCCCTCTGGGTCTTCAGTATCTCTCTGCCCGGACTATTAAGAAGGTCATCTTGTCTCCCAGGACTGCTCTCATCAACTTCCTGGTGGAAGACTAACAGCCTCACCTGCATGTGTTACTGATTGGTGGACTTTGCTGTCCATCAGTGACACTGGTGATTTAACATCAAGGCTAAACGTCTACCTGGTGTTGGTGTGTTTTTGTATGTGGCTTGATACCACATCAGCTGTTAACACTCACACAGAGTATATTGCCATAAGCAGCGTCAGGACATATTATCAGAAAGTGGGCATCATTTATTTCCATTAATTCAGCAAAAAGGAGAACTAATTACTTACAAAAAAAATGAAAAATATAAAGAATATAATAAAGCAGCTGTTTTTCTGATGAGACTGAGAAATCTTTCACATGGACACCTGTGGACATATGAGTTGGAAAGCTTGTTCCATTCATCCGTATGTGATCTGCAGGCTTGGCAAGGTGAAATAGTGTTACACTGTCCTGATATCTCAAGAAACATAAAGCGGGCTCTGCCTCAAACCTCTGGCCTCCACGTCTTGGGCTGGGATGGGATATGGGTCTGGGGTTTATTATGCAACTGGAGGGAGAGGCATTGTTCATGTTCCGCCACGTGTGCACAAGGACTTTGTCAGCAGTTGCCATTGGAACTCTGGGAGAGGTTACTGTGGGTCACATGGTGTTTGGAACAGCCCTGAGCTAACCGTGGGCCAAGTTGTCTCTGAGTCTTTGAATTGTTACAAAAGTGGGTTTTTTTGTGAAGACTTTGTAAGATATTGAATCCATGTGTGTGTCTGCCACAGAATAAGTGTCTGTTAAATATGTTGCCGTTGTAGGTCTGGAGCAGAGGCGAATAACGTGTAGTGTGTGCATTGCTGTGGTACAGACTGAACCAGAGCCCAAGGGTAACACCACTACCCAAGGCCTGAGTATTGTGTGTGGTCCCTGAACACAGGCTATCACAATAGCGTCTCACCGCAAGCGTGACGTTAAGTATGAATTTTACATGTGCTTAAGAACCAGTTGATACCTATATGTTGTACTAATGCTGGATGTTAATTTATGAAAGACTGGCTGCATTCTTCACTGAAGGGTAAAGTAGCTGTTGTCTGGGATTAGAACATGCCTGTTGGTCATGCGTACCTCTGGTTTTTAATAGATAAGACTCAAACTGAATAAAGCAGTTTTATGAGTCACATGGACTCCCTGATTCCTGATATGATGTGGACTTTTGTAGGTAGGATTGTAACTTCTCCAACAATGCCTCTGCTTTTCTTCATACTGGTTCTATATTTTTCACGAGTCATCCTATGTGCATTACCTTTTAACCATGATTTAAAATTTTTTACACAAGAAGTTGAGCGTCATTCTTGTGCTTTTTTCGGGGAGGTGGTTTGTAACAGTTTGTAATATTTTTTATTAGATACACTGCAGAAATAGAGCATGTGGAATAAACGCTCTTGATGTTATCCAGCCCTGTCTCATCGGCCTCTATATACCGGCAAACTGCTATGGAGCTCTTCCGGTCTTGGTGACGGCCGTTTACCTGATGCATCCTACCACATGTGCCCCAAAATTTCACATAACCCCACCCCTCTGACTTTTTAACCCAAAATCATTTTTTGATTTAAATGACTTTGGCATACCTACAATGTGTGCCAGCAGTGAGCATTAATGATGCTGGACTTAACAGCAGTGAGCATTAATGATGCTGGACTTAAAATTGATGCTGGAGTTAACGTGCAGTGTCGCCTTCAGTCAAGCCCTTGATGCCAGTTCAGTGTCACCTTTGTGAAAGAAAGACTGCGGACCCCATCAGGTCCATGTATGCTGTCCCATTGGTGAGTGATTGACAGCTGAACCTCCATGGTCCTGGCTGAGAGGAAAAGCTGCTGACTCACTGACAGGGCTTTATTTAGAGAATTCGAAAAGATGCATAGATGTGTGTAGAACAAGCCTCACAGAGTCCCCAAAGTGCACTGGGAGACATGTCACCCATTGATGTTTGGAAATCTAGGACACACTGGAGTGCTTCTGTGCATTGTCAAAAGTTAAGACTTCCAAGTACGCGTACAATGAAGCATATATCGCCTTTATATTTCTAAAACAACATTTGAACTCTTCTAAATTCTGTGCATCATACAAGCATTGAGTCAGCAACACCCACAGCAGGAGATGCTTGATGTTTCAGACTGAATCAAGAGGTGTGGGATGAAGGCAGATGTAGCAAAACCTTTGCTTCTTCCATGTTTACATCTTTTGATATGTGTGTACAAAACACAGGTAAATAGCATGCAGTGTTGAAGTCATTCTAGATCTGGTCCACTTAGAGGGTACTCCTACAATTTGAGCTGTATTTATTTGTGGTTGCAAAGAGAAGCATGAACTCGGATGTGTAATTTTGGCCACACCTTGTTAATTTGCATAAAGGTGGAGCCAAAGATGGCTCTTGGGAAAACTCTGGGGTAGTACAGCACCCTTTGCTGTGGTACAGTCACCACCCACTATACAGCACCAATTAACACAGTGGAATGATGGCAGCAGCCTTTTGAAAGACTAAAAGCAGCCTGCTGCCAGCAGTCCCCACCCCCAGCGGACGTACATTTTCCATTTACTCTTCTGTGCTGTACTGTTTCTTTTTAATTAGAACTGCCGTGTTCCACATTCTTTGGTGTCCCAGAGCCACTGCAAAAAAAAAAAAATCCACAGGGCTGCTACTTCATCACCTAGCATGCGCAGCAACTTGATAAAACAAGTCAGGTGGCATACGTAAGGCCAGATGGAGGTGCCAGTCCGCTGTGTTTGAAATAGAGTTACTGGGTATAATTATAGGTGATAAGAAGGAGAAGAGAATCTGTTAAACTGAGAGGGTGCTGTCACTTCAGGTACGCTTAAAGTATACTTGGGTCTTAAAGGGCAGTGACTCCTCAGAGCAGATCACTCAGCAGGCTGGAATGCACCAGTGTGTCCGCTACTGCCAATGCGCTCTCATTGGTCAGCTTTTCCTGCATCCCAGCCTGCAGATCGTACACCTGGTCATAAGGCCGCGTCACTGAACAGTATGGCATCTGTGTGATATCGGGGAGTCCAGTCAAGGGCTCAGTGGCCTTGTGTCAGCAGAGGAGGAGCATGAAGTTTCAGGCCTTTTCTTTTTTTGCCTCAGCTTCAGTCTGTGTGTGTGTGTGTGTGTGTGTGTGTGTGTGTGTGTGTGTTTGTTTGTTTTTATTCTGCCATTCAGTCCTATCCTCTCATGCGCATTTCTGGAAATGATATGGTCACAGAAGCACTCACCCACCAACCAACCTGTTGATAAAATTACCACACTTGAACATTCTCTCTGCACATGTATGTAACGGAGCTGTCATTATGCAGTTTCCACTTATATGTCCAGTAACAGAGGGCACTGCATTTTCTCATGGTACATGGTAACAACCTTGCCACATGAACAGGGGAATTGGCGTGCACAAAGGCAGAATTCACCAAATGGAATGAAAACAAAGTGAAATTCCATGTCTTTGTGCAGGCTGTGGAGCTATTTTCTGAATGACAGGATATGGCAGTCTGCACGGTGTGCTGTGGCACTCGTAACGAGGATCTTAGAAAAGCTTTTTGTTGCTTGAAGCACTGTGCAGAAATGCTGGAGCCTCCGCACTAGTAAAATGTCCTTGAGACGCCTTTTCATGGAATCGGAGCCTCCCGTAAAGAGCCCATGAACCCATGTGTTTACTTTTAACTGTATACACTTGAAAGGTGTTCTTGCCCAGAGTTACTCAGTGTTTAATCTACTCCCATTCACTCCAAGCACACAGTGGAACACCTGGTGTCTGCAATGTGTCCCATAGTACAATTGGGCGAAACAGCTATAATGCACATTTTACAGCGTTATCTTTTTTTTTCTATAGGACGTTGTGTTTAAAAACTTATTTTGACAGAAACCAACTGCAGATTCCTGTTCATGTTGTTACTTTCTATATGCAGGTCAGCTAAGCGCTCCATTATCTTTTTTTCCATTATTCTTTCCAAGTAATTTCCATGACAACGTTCTACAAAAAACTTCAGTAAAGATGTAGACAAAATGTATCATTACGCTAAATTTTTTTTTCCTAAGGTCTTTATAATCATCCTGGAAAGACAGATTTTGGTACCTCTAAATTTATTTTCAATGGATAAAACAGCTTGGTAAATGGTAAAAGAGATGATTGTACAGCTCTTAGTAATATGACACAGCTAAAGTGTTATACTAGTGTAGTTGAATAAAATGCGATGTCTTATTGCTTTGTTAGAGTTAGGATCATAAGGTTGAGCAATTTTATTGTACTAGTCAGATGATGAGGTTGCACAGAAGGATTCTTTCATTCCTCTGTAATCACTGCAGGAAATTCATGCAACTTTGACTATTTCTGAAAAATTTAATTTAAATCAAAGGTTTTTCTCTAAAATGAAGTAAGGCCTCAATACGCTTTTAATGACTTAGCATGGAAGCTACATTTCATTTTTCTAGACACCTGGTCTGTGTGCACTGAATGTGTTTTAAGTAATTTGCTTTGGTGTTAAATGCTAAACTATGAAGTCAAGAACACTTTGTTTAGGTTTTGGTAAATGAATCAAATGGAGAAATGTGTACATTGGGGCCCTCATACTGTAGGCTACACGAAAGCAAATCATGACTCCAAACCAAGCGCCTCTTTGAATGTGAAGCCTCTGAATACACGGCGACAATAAGTCTACCCGACCTTCATTCTCGTTTCGGCGGGCAGACAGGCCAATGATCCAGGTGGGGGGGCAGCTCTATTCTGAGCTGCTGGTGGTGTCAGCTGGTATGGCTGTTCTCCACAGACCTCAGAGACAACGATGACATCAGGTTTCCTTTGGGCATCGTGGGTCTCGATTCCACGCAGATCCCCGCAGAGACTTTTTAATCTATTGACATATGGTTTTATCGATGTCGTGCGTGATGTTTTAGTCCCCTGTACTAACTACTAAATACTTAATTGCATTTTCAAAGCAATGTATTAATTATTAGTTTTAAAGTTATGCACAGAAAGAGATTGCAGTGCATTGGAAAAACCAGTCTGTGTTTGCTGGGGGAACCTGTTAAATTTTAAAAATTTTTTAAGTGAAAACCAGATTAGAGTAACAAGTTTCTCATTCCGCTTCATATACGTTTGCTGTATGAACACTTACTGCTTTTCACAGGGGCGGTATCTCAGCTGTTTTGTTAGACGGAATGAGGCCCCATACCCATTAACAAGATAAACGTTAAAACAAATTTACTCTCATAAATACTTTAACATCTATGCACAATAGGCCATTGCATCAATGAGAACAAAAGCCGTAAAAAAGTATTATTTATAGACTTGGCAAGATCTTGATGTATTCCCCTGTTGGAAAGATGATACCGTGTTTGTGTGCTTTAAGTTATTTTGGTAGTCAGCTTCTGTATCGTTAAAAATAAAGCTATAAAAGCGGAATATTGGAATCGCCCCCGACAGTGACACGTAGGTTTTTTTTTTCCTCTTATGGAATAATCGTTTTTACATAAAGGCGTCTTTATGTGCCAAAAGGGTGGATGCTGTTCTTTATAAAAATGTGACATGACTAAAAAGAAAATACGTCCTATAATGCGTTGCTTTCTGCATTAGATGCTCACAACAGAAGTGAAAACACACGGGTTTACCGAGCGTTGAGTCACTAACACTGTAGAGGCAGCATGTGAGAGTCTCTCACGATCCTGCAAATGACTCAGTGGATCCTCATGCCGTACGGTCCTAAAACCTTGCTGTGCCTTTAAATACGGATCGAGCGCTCCATAGTCTCATGTACCACTTATACTCCCTTTCTTCAAAAAGTATTTTGTCAAGTGCACAAACGCCCCGAGCTCTGATTCGTCTCATCTTATTGCTCGGACTTTTAAAAACGTCTTCGCAGCGCGTCAGGAGCGACATCATTTCACCGCTTCCCAGCAGTGAAAAGAGTCACGGAGAGCAACAGGCAAGGAGTCGCAGATAAGTTTTAAAAAAAGTTTCGGACTCGTGTCTTCCGCATCGAGCGCCATAGTTGGAGTTGGGAGGGGAAAAAGTGCAAGAGCGGTTGTATCCCACATCATTTCAATGCCAGACAGCATCCTGTTATCAACAGAGCGGGCGAGCAGATCGGAGAGACGCGCAGTATATTAAAGTTTCTGAGCCACCGGTGGAAAGGAGATAGCCGAGAGAAACCGCGTAAAGCGTTCTTGGGTTTTGGGAAGGATTACCCCCAACTCAACCGTGAGATCTTATCACGCAGTCAATCTGGAACAATAAAAAAAGAAACTTTGGAAGATTTTTAAACCGCGGGACTTCAAGTTAAAATACGCGTGGATTTGCTGACTTTTCCCTACAATATTTTGGGTGCTGATTTTTATTACCTGGATATCCTTTGAATAACATTCCCTGAACTTCAACTTTACTCACACGTTAAACTTTTTTGTATTTTTGTCACTTAATAAACACCTTTAGATTGTAAAACTTTATACATAAATGTTTTGAATTAATTAGTATGCGCTTTTGTTAACTATTTAAATTTCCCCGTGGACTGAAAGAGAATAATTTAAACTGGATTTGACTTTCCTGCTTTCTAACAATCCTTCAGAACATTCAGTTCTAAATATACCCGCAATTTTAAAGACATAATTATTTAAAGTTATTAAAGTTATTCTGGCAAAATAAAAAATGGATAAATATGATGATCTTGGACTGGAAGCGAGTAAATTTATTGAAGATCTTAACATGTATGAAGCATCTAAAGATGGATTGTTCAGAATGAAAAGAGATGCTGGTAACAATCCAGATTTTGAGGAAACCAGGAGGGTATTTGCGTCTAAAATGACTAAAATACATATGCAAAAGCATCAAGAGGAACTGGCAAGGAACAGTTTGGCAGCACGAGTGAACGGTGGTGTTGGACCTGAGAGAGCTCCAGAGGGAACATTCTGCTCTAAGGACCGACCACCTATCAATAGCTACAGAACGGCAGGAGAAGCAGCAGCTAAGCCTCCTATATTGTCTGGCCCAATGGCTAGCATCGGCAGTGTTAATCAAGTAATGTCTTATGAGGTACAAAAACAAAATCGTGGTGTTCAGCCTGAAAGTCCTGGGAGCAGAGGCTACAGTTACGGAAACAGTTATGATCTCAAGGAAGGTGTAGATCAACAATCCTTCTGTGGATCTTCACCCGTCAGCCCTGGGATATTATCTGGCCATCCAGCATCTACACTCCCTTACACCAGTCATCCCAGCAGCCCTCCAGCTAGCTGGGGGATCTCTCAAGGGGCAAGTCCCATTCAGAAGGCTAATAGCCAGACCGTAACCACAGTGTTGCCCCACTCAGAGCCTCAGCAAAGGCAGGCATCACCTCCTGAACAGAGGCCTGCTGGGTCACCCTCCAGGCTGCCAACTTACCACAGTACCATGCCATCTCGAGGAATCCTGTTGCCACAGTCCCCTGGAGTTGGCCATGCCCAGGTATACAGCATAGATGCCCCACAGGGCTTCCAACCACAAACAGACCCAAATATAGGGACCTACTCCAAAACGTCTTCCGGGGAGGCCCCTGTTGTGGGGAAGCAGCAGATCACATCCCGCCCTGCAAAGAACCCCTTCGGTGGCGTCACGGACTTGCACCCTCAGGGTCCTCAGCAGAGCTTTGTGCACACCGCCAGCAGTGCCAGACCTTCTACTGGGGACCCCAGGCACAATGGAATTCAAGGGGGTGTTTGCTCCCCTTCTGTGGCTCATCAGTCACCAGGGTGGCTTACAGCCCCATCTGAGTCCTCGCATGTCAGGAGCACCAGCTGTGAGCTGGTCAACCAGACCCAGGGCTCTCCCATTGCCCCTCCACTCAGCCAGGGCTTTGCCCAGGGCCAGGAGCTCAGGAGCCAGACAGCCATACCATTAACACTGGCCCCAGGTGCAGCAGAAACACAGCCCCTCTCAGGTCATCTTTCACACCAGGAAGGCCCTGGCTCCAGTTCCCCCCAAGGGCTCCCTCTGCCCTGTCAGACTCTCAGTGTACAGCTGGAGCAGGGACCGTCAGCCGCTGAAGTAAAATTAGAAGCTCTTACCAAGCGGCTGGAAAAGGAGATGGACGCCCAGCCAAAAGCTGACTACTTTGGTAAGGACCGCTTTGGCCTTGTCATGCGCTTTAACAGCCAGGTTTATTTGACAGCACTTCTGTATGAATATCTTGTGTTGTTTATTTGTGGCTTTCTCGATTATTTGTTTTAAGCATTAGAGTTTTATCCTGTTTTCCTGACCTTGGGTGCGTTTTTTTCGCTTGTGTATGGGTAGATCTGAGCAAAACTGGGCTTTACGCCTGATCAAGTGACAGGGAGCTGTGTCTCTGTTCGTTACTGACTTCACTGAAGTCAGCTGACACAGTTTATCCAGGAGCTTCTTAAAGAGCATGTCTTCTCTGAAGCAGCAGACCCCTTGTAACATGAAGTGGGCATGGAAGACCTGAAAAATTGATGTATTAGTCATGTACCATAGAAAGAATTACCTTGGGGGGTTGGCAAAACCATGCATGCACAAGAAAGATGTGAAAACAGGATATTGTTCATGTTCCCAAATAGCCAAATTTTCAAACAGAGCTGAAATTAATTCCAGCTGCTGTGGAACACTTTTCAGATTGAGAGGAAGCTGGGTGAATTGGAGCTAGTGAAATGTGTGGTCTGTAATTCTGCCTTACCTCTTCTTGGCCAGAGGACTGCATGTTCATACAGTAATGAGAATGAATGATATTTCAGTTCTTCAATGCCAAAGACATGCACTGGTGCTTGTACGTGTGTCGCGTTGCCTTATTTTATCATTGCCTGCAAGTTTTGTAACTGTAAACACCAGGTTGCATTCTAAAAGGTATGTCATGGGATCATCCTTTAAAAAGTTGTGGTACTGTCAGATAATTACTTGTTCTCATAGTTCATGGGCTCGAAATGTTTGAAAATGCACAGGCGCAGGATCTGAGGACAGGCCACAAATAGTTTTCCCAGCTCGCCAGCTGAGATACCGCCCCTGTAAGTTGAAAAGAGGTGTTTAAACAAACAGCTCAGAATGTTACACAACCTGTGCAGTTACATCACAGGTGTGGACGAGTACATTTGTGCTGTAGCACATGAACACAGTTGGTTCCAATCAGACATTAAAAAGCTTATAAAGCCATAATTTTGAAATGAACAGTTATAAAATGGAGCAATGCGCACAAATGGTGCCAAATGTAGGGGGCGGCCTTTGCCACCAGCTCCTGAGGTCCCAGTCACATGGTCCCAGGGTTGAATGACTGATAACAGAAGTGTGTTGGTGGATATGTCTGTGTCAAGGGGAGGATATTGTAGGAGCAAGAAATCAATCATTGTTGGAATGAAGCTCTCATGCCTACTTACTAGAGCTGGGTGATAAATCGATTGTATTGAGTGATTAAATCAAGTTTTTGGTTTATAACAATGTGCAAAAATGAAAATCGTGACTTGCTTTAACCTGGATAATTACAGCACGCCGG
Organism: Chitala chitala; assembly: GCA_025773905.1. NCBI lineage: Eukaryota > Metazoa > Chordata > Actinopteri > Osteoglossiformes > Notopteridae > Chitala > Chitala chitala. The sequence goes on from JABJVR010033767.1 coordinate 33,357, forward strand.
ATTTGCTCTCTGGCAAACCGCCCCTCCCTGCAAACACAGTCACGCTGTGGCATGCTGGTAGCACACACGTCAATAAGTAAGGAGCTCAGCTCTTCAAAAAGGCAGTGTCTGCTCGGTCATTATAAAACCCGTGGTGCCTTCTCCGTGATTTGAAAGTGGTTTGGTTATGCAAAGTCCAACGTTATACGAACCGTTGCTCGTTGTAAAATCTGCAGCAGCAGAAAGGAGCAGCACGACAAACTTATTCCATCATCTCTGGCACACAGCTGAGTGGGGGAAGCATGTGGTCCTGTGAAATGTTCACACTAGCGGCAGCCCCCAAACGCCTGCTAAAAAGCAGGTAACAATAGCAGCATTTTCCTGTTATGTACCATTTGATAACAAGGCGCCACAGTATAAAGAAATTACCAATGTTTTATATCACTAAAGACACGTTGCCAGTATATGCAGTGGAAAAGCCTGGGTTCATCCCGATGCTGAATAAAAAGTGGGGGGGGGGGGGGGGGGGGGGGGGGGGGGGGGGGGGGGGGGGGGGGGGGGGGGGGGGGGGGGGGGGGGGGG